>PVIY010011641.1:0-64626 GCA_004026745.1 Myrmecophaga tridactyla
TTCCATAGGACTTGCTGGTGGGAGCATGTCCCTTCCCGAGGCCCTAGATCTGCTCTCTGGAAGGAGATGCCCTGTGTTTTGTCCCCCTAACCTCATTTGAACTGGCTCTACAGGCGCCTCCTCTGAGGCTGTGATGGCGGCCACCACCTACTTCATAAGGGACAAGGTTGGGGCTTGCAGTTATTTCTTTGTTTGCTTTTTTTTTTTTTTTTTTAAACAGATTTAAGTCTTTTGAGGTCAGATTCATACCTTCTTTCTAAACGTAATAGGATTCTTTTCTTCTTGCCTCCAGTCCATTCTATGTATGATAGCAACACCCAAAGTATTTCCTAGACAGGGCTTGCCAATAGCTTTATTTTTCTACTTTATTACCATATCTTCTCTCTCTCTCTCTCTCTCTCTCTCTCTCTCTCTCTCTCGCTCACTCTCTGTCTCTTCCTGGATTTCTGTTCCTAATTCTTTCTTTCTCTCTTTTAATTCAACAGTAACTACCATGGAGCAGTGGGCGAGGGTTGGGAAAGTAATGTTCTTCATCTAATAAATGCTACTAGGCAGAGTCATAGAATTAACCCAGAATTTGTAATGGACTGTTGTCTCTGAAAGACATCCATAGGCTTACTTTATGCTGTTTGGGCTCCAGAATCAGCTGGCTTTTGCAACTCCGTACATGCTCTTAGTTTCATTTGTTTGCAGACCGGGTGAATCTTCTTGCCTGAGCTCATCATCTCTTTCTGGTAATATTTTGGTAAACGCAGCTAGGGCAGCCCCCGCACACTGGCATTCTTGACTGTTCCCTAGAGCTTCAGGCTCAGTGGGTACTAGCTCTGACTTCCAGGTGACAGCAGAGAGCAGTTTTACCAGTGATTGCCAGTGAATGATGCAGATTCATGGGGGTGTCCTCATCAACAGGTGGCTTTTATTTACTTGGTGAGTAAGAGCTCCAAGCTCCTTTCACCTTGTGCTTCTGCAGTCCCCTAGGAACTCATTATGCTCTACATTTATCTTATAGAAGGAGAAAGAGAATGTGAGAAGCCAATTCAAATGAGCCATAGCCTGGGAGTCACATATCCCATCTACTCACAGGCCATTAGTGGAAACCTAGAATCCCCACCTCAATGCAATGAAGGCTAGACCTCTTCTTCTCACCAGCCACCCTTCACTGGAGAAGGGGAAGAGCTCTTTTGAGGGACAGCTCATTTCCTCCATATACAGTATATCTTTTATAGAGCTGATTTTAAAATTCTAATCTGTTAATGCTACCTTTTTTTTTTTTTTTTTTGGCATGGGCAGGCTCCGGGAATCTAACCCAGGTCTCAGTCATGGCAGCTGAGAATTCTGCCACTGAGCCACCCTTGCACAGTGCTGATGCTACCTTTTAACATGTGAATTTAAATCCATTTATTTATCTTGTGATTGTGGATATGTTTTTACTCATTTCTATATTTCATTTTGTGCTTCTTTTCTACCAAACTTTTTTCTTTCTTATTATTTTTAATTCTTTCTGCTCATTTTTAGAGATTTGTCTAGTAGCACATGTACCTCATACTTTTTTTTTCACCCTTCTATGGCTAGTTTGGAAGCTAAAGCTTACATTTCTTTCTTTTCTTCTTTCTAGTTATTCTTTAATATTCAACATACATATCGAAATTTCAGTTATTCAATGTTTCCGTCACTCTAAACCAACAAAACCGACCTATTTATTGTAATGGCTCAGTGAAACCTTCCTTCCCATAACCAAAAAAGAAAAACCATCTTTGTTGCTGTTTTAGTTCCATTTCCAGTTTGTTTTTACATTCAAGTCATTTGCCCCTGTAACTGAATTTGGAGATGGATTTTGCGTGTGTGGTTTTGAGTTTTCATCTTTTTTTCTGCCTTTATGGGTGTTTTGGCTGGAACTTCTATGAGGTTACGAGGCAGCTGTCTTTTTAAGCAGAAAACCTCATTTCTTTCTAGAGTGTAGTTTTTAATCTTTCCTAGTTTATCTGTTGAATATCCTGCCTCGCTTCTGCAGAAACTCTGAAAGATTTCTGTCTTTGGATTCACCCATAATTCAAAAATAACTCTCGTGGTCACTCCTTAATGTAATGTTCCTATTACATTTTACTGTGCTTTGCACCCTGAATTCACACCCATCATCGTCAGCGTGGCCAACTTCTTAGTTAGCAGTGGCTAGGCGGAAGGAACTATGGGCCGCCGGGAGAAACATGTGGGTTTCCAAATGACTTAGGTAAGATCGTGGCTGCCGGTATGACTGTCCTACTTTTATTTTTCCTTATGAATTTGTCTCAGGTTTAGTGATACATCATTGATTTTCTTTTAAATGAAAGCCTGCCTTGAAAATCTACGCCGTGGCCTTCACTGTGTCCCAGCTATTGGCGACAGAGAATAAAGCCATGCGTTCTAATTCACTGTGAATGCCCATGTGAGTTACTGGTTGTTCTGCTTTTCCTCTCATAATTTTCTGTGATGTTCTTCGGATTGGAAATCAGTCAAATCTGTTTTGGGAGGACACTCAGCAAAAAGTCTTTCAAACTTGAATATGCGGCTATCCCTTAACCCGGCAATTCTACTTCCCAGGAATTTATCCTATAGCAGAAGTCATATGTTGCAAAGATATTTATTGCAACATTGCTTTTTGTAGCCTAAAATTGGGAGGAACATAAAATAATATTAATTACAGTAAAAGCAATAGGTAACATTTACAGGGTATCTGTTAAGGTACTTTCCATGGATTATTATCTCATTGAATCCTCACTATTACCCCAAAGATGAGGTGGTTCTATTTTTCCCATTTTTACAGATAAGGAGGCTCAGGAAACATGAATGTAACTTGTAAGTTCACAAAGCTAGAGAAGGACATGATGGGCTGAGCCCTCAAAGGGAGGGAAGGCAGATTTTAATAAATGATGGAACACCTCTGCAATTCTTAAAAAGAATCGGGGTAGAACTCTTATTTAGATAATTTCAATTATGTATTATGTGGAGAAAAGCAGTATCATGCATTGGGTATTAGTTTCCTTCATTTTCTATGACAATGTGCAACCAATTTGGTGACTTAATGGAAATGTATTGTCTTGCAGTTCGGGAAGCCATGTGTTCAAAATCAAGGTGCCAGCTGAGCCACATTCCCTCACAAGGCTCTAGAGTAGCCTCCTGCCTTACCTTCTCCAGCTTCTGGTGGCTACTGGTTTTCCTTGGCTTGTGGCAGCATAACCCCAGTCTCTGCCTCTGTCGTCACATTGCCATCTTCTCCCTGGTTGTCACCATCTCTGTGTCCAAATTTCTCTCTTCTTCTACGGACACCAATCATATTAGGTTTAAGTCTGCCCAACCCAGTGTGACCTCATCTGAACTTGATCACATCTGCAATGAGCCCATTTTCAAATGAGGTCACATTCTCAGGTACTGGGGGTTAGACTTCGACATATATTTTTTTGGTGGTGGGGACACAATTCAACCCATAAAATTGCATTTGTAAAAAAAAAAAAAGTAACACATTAAAAAACATATGTATATATTTTATATATATGTAAGTAAAACATGCATTCTGGAAGGATTTGTACCAGGCTGTGGGGAGGGTAAATTTTCACATTACGCATTTTCCACTTCTGCATTATTTGTCCTTTCTTTAAGGAGCCTGTTTTAATATTACAATAGAAGATACATTTAAGTAGCCAAAGACTACTTGAGTAGCGAATCAGAGTTCCTCTCAACAGACCTACAAAGGCAGCCTCAGCACCGCTGACATTTGGGCTGGACCCGTCCTCCTGCCGAGGCCGGGCTGCGCGCTGCGGGATGGTCAGTCCTGCCGAGGCCGGGCTGTGCGCTGCGGGATGGTCAGTCCTGCCGAGGCCGGGCTGTGTGCTGCGGGATGGTCAGTCCTGCCGAGGCCGGGCTGTGCGCTGCGGGATGGTCAGTCCTGCCGAGGCCGGGCTGTGCTCTGCAGGATGGTCAGCAGCATCCTCGGCCTCTACCAGCTAAAGGCCAGTCTAGCCCTCCTCCCAGATGTGACAACCAGAAATATCTCCAGATACTGCCAGATGTTCCCTGGGATGTAGAGTCACCCCTGGTTGAGAACCCTTGAGCTGCTAACTTTGGGCTCTCAAGGGTGTCTTTTTCCATTCCAGGAACTGTAATTTCCCTCCCTCCAAGGTTCTCCAAACTTTGTGTTCAATTCAGTGTCCTCTAAACTAGAACAGGCAATTCTTGTTTTTCTCTTCCTATTCAATTTACCTGGCCATTATGACCCTGTGACCTGATCATTAATAAGCACCAGATCTCTGTGTTTTGAGCTGTACATCTTTTTCTGATTTGAGGAGGAGGGTTGGTTATTCTTTTATCAGCTCCTTCCCCAAACTGGGGGTTCCAGTGCTTAACAAGTTTCATTAAGATCACAGCTCTTAAAGTATTCAAAATATAAGGACTGTTCCTGTTGAGAATACAATTATACAGTAAATTAGCCAATGTCCAGTATGTTGCCTTTTAAGCACATCTTTGATGTTTCCAGTACTAACATAAGATATAGGGCATGTTTATTAAGAGTCTTCAACTGTGTATAAAACTAGAGCAGTCAAAAGTAATGGTGTCTGCTGAAGGATTCTTTATCATATGAATTTACCTTTAGTCATATATTATTTATTTCAGCTATTTTATATGCCATTATAATAAATATTATGACAGAGAAAGCTTTTACGCTTCAACTTATTGTACTACTCTTTACTTGCCTGCAATCCTTCAGGAAAATGTAACTATGCTTTACCTATAGTTAACGTAAATCATCACTTACATTAGAATGAAAAATTCACCATGAAAAAGGCTCTCTCTCCAATAGCAAGGCATAAATGCACAATCATGTTTACTGCCAAACTCCTGTGCCATTCACTGTCCTTCCTTAAACTGTTTTTAAGCTGCAAAGTGAATACATTGCATAGAGGGAAATTGGAAGGTTTTCGAATATTTTCAGTCTCTTGTTAGTTTCTGGCGAGGTAAGCATTTTTTATCCAGAGTACAAAATATTGCCAATTACCGTCTAAGTATTTTTAATAGCTTTGCTTTACATGGCCTGTAACTCATATACCAAATTAAATAAGCTGTTATTCAGTGCAATTTCTCCTTGAATCAGCTTCACAATTACCTATAGATATTGATGCTGTTATTTTATAAATTGAGGTCCAGCCACACAAGGCAAAATTTTTGACCTGTGCATAGTGAAGAAAGAGTTGACATGCTTTTCTTATTAGGGATGTTTGCGTATTTTGGGGGAAGAGGGAAGCTCCAGTGCAAAGCCCAGGAGTGATGGTCCGTTGCTTGATGGTTGATCTGAGGGTTAGGTATGACATACTCAGCTCCTATCCTCCAGAGCTTTACAAAAAAAGTCCAGGGCTTTGCAAAGGATTATTTTCTCTTGGTTCTCTATTTTGAAGTGTGGATTATTCTTTAACAGTGTTTTGCTTGTTAAATTGCCAATGGTATATAGATTGATATCAATAGGTACAGCCAGCAAGGAGATTCCCAAACTCTCCCTTTCCTTAGGTGCCCTATCAGAAAGAACATTTATTGCATCCTTTTAATCTTTAGGCTTGGCTGAGATTGGGCCAACTCCCAGTCATGCTTGCTCATGATAGCTTGGCTTGTTCGACTGAGAGGTACAAGAATCACAAGTAGACACAAACATTTTCCCACCAAGATGGCTGCCAACGGGTGCCACCATTAACATCACTTAAGTAATACTGGGAAGTTAGTGTTATAAAGTCCCACCTAGGATATTGATGAATTATTAAACCTGTATAGTTAGAGGTGAATAATGCCTTGCCAATAATGTGCTCAACACCAGTGTCTCTTGCTGCTATAAATGTGACAACTCCTATTTAAGGTTTCAGAGCATAAAATCAGGACTGAAGGTATGTAAAGTGCAAGGGTGAGAGACATCAGCAAAATGCAATTAAGGTCCCTTGGATTAGAATTTGCAGGATGCCATTAGCAATAAGCTCCAAGTATAGATTATTGCCTTGGTTACATTTTCTCTTTCAGCATTGCACTTCTTTTGTAGAGTCTAAGTGTGTAAAATAAATGTGATATAAAATAGACGCAAATGAGAATATATAGATGGTGTTAATTTCTTTATAGCTTCTCAGTATTATCTATTGAAGAATGTGATGGCAGGGGTACAGCACAGTACAGCATCCCAGTGAAGACGTGAGCTTTGGAATTAGCCACATCTGGGTTGGAAGCATGTGCCACTTTAAATACTATGCCTCTAGTCTCTCATCTTTAAATGGGGAAAATTATATCTACTTTAAAAGATATTTCCTACTACTATTAAATGAAAGAAAAAAAAGCCAGCACTTCATAGGTGCTTTCCCTACCCCCCACCCCCCAATCCCCCACCTCCCAACCCCACTGCCTTTATTATTAACAAATTTAAGTGAATGAGAGATTCTTTTAGGGAAACCCAGAACTCAACTGTTTCTGGGTTGTAAGAGAAGGGTATGCACATACCTAATCTGATATCTGTGGACTGATACCTCGATGTATAGATGCAAAAAAATAGTTAATTTCACTTAAGTGGTAATTCTAGCCTCTGCAGCTGCATGCGACAAGTCCCCCACAGCTGAGAGTTTTGTCTGAGTATGTCATGGAGGCCAGGCTTCCTGGCCCCCACCCCATTCAGCGCATCTGGGTTTCTACATCCTTAGGCCTCCCTCCATTCTATCAGTGCTGTCCTTGTGTTACCAATTTAGAGGTGATGCTTTCAACACGGTCCAGAAAAGAGCGGCTCCCTCCAAAGCAGCCTAGGACAGTGCTGAAAGTCTGCTCCTGGGAGGCTTCGGTGGAGCTGAGTGGAGGAAGCAAACCCAGCATATTGTGTCAGCATATTTTGAAGCATGCTTACATGGTTTCACACATTTCTCATAACAATCAGCAACTTGAATTCCCTGACCAAATGCTTTGGGTTCATTTTGGGTAGAAATCAGATAGTGGAGAAAACTCATTCATACTCCCAGTTAATTCACAGGCAGTTTACAATAAATGCTGATTTTAAGTAATAATTTTAATGTTTTAAAAATATATCTAATCTCTGGAATTATTTATATATAGATTTCTAAAAACCTGTTACTGTGAGTTATTTGTCTCCTCCCATTGTTGAAAAGCAAAATGTGGGTGTAAGATGCTTCTTCTGACATGTTGCAATAATAGAAGGAAAAAGTAAAGGAAGTAGAACCCATAGAATACTCATTAACCTTTAGAGTCAGAATTAGTGAATGCATGCATGCATGCATGCATGCGTTGTTTCTTCAATATTGTCTCCTTTACTGGGGACCAAGAGCAGAACAGCATGCTGCCCTCTGTAGGAGGCAGCTACAGATTGGGTGGCTTCCCTGGGCTTGGCTTCTGAAGGGCAACAACAGGAGAGGATGGACAAGGGGACAGGTGAGTTATGTGGACAATGAGGAATGGGAAATAGTGATGAAGAGCTCGACTTGGTTTGAATTTTGGCTCTGCCAATTACTATTTGCATGAAGTTGAACAATAGCTTTCTGAACGTCATTTTCCCTATCTGTGGGTGAATAATAACAACGGCCACCTCTTATACCATTGCCATAGGAATAAAGGGGTGCTGTGAGCCAAAGACTCAGGTGGCCGGTGTTCTGAGATTGCTCCCCTTGACTGGCGATGACCCATTCAGCCCTATCAGTGAAGGCTGAAGCAATCCAGTGCACTTTCTGATAATGGTAATGTTGAGGTTAAAATCCAACAACAATAAACAATCACAATATAATATTCATAGCCAACACCTGCAGACTGCTTACCAGGCACCAAGTACTTAACATATATTATCTCATAACCCGGTAAGGTAGGTGTTATTATTGTTCCCATTATAGAGAGAAGAATGCTGAACACACGAGAAGGGTACAGAACTTACTGGAATGATTTAACAGCTGTGAGGGCTGGAGCTGGGATTCGACCCAAGCATTTCAGCTTATGTCCCTGGCCTAAACCATCACCTTTTGGGTTCAAAAAACTCATTGAGTTTGGGAAGTGGGGTAGTACTGGCTCCAAAAGGATGCAGTGAGCCTCCTTCCTCTTGCTCTGGAAGCTTTTCCACCCCAGAGGAGCAATTCAAACTTTGTCTGAGTTAGTTGTGTTAATTTTATATAAAATAAAAGAGGAGACCCTTAATTACTGATATGCATTATTATAGAAAAACAATTGGCATCACACTTTAGCCATGGCCTTCAAAATAATAATGATACTTATTTATTGCGAGTTAGCTGTATGCCCAGTAGTTCATTTACATTATATGCAATCTTTACTATAACCATGGAGGGCAAATACTATTATGCCTATTTTCAAATAAGAAAACTGATGCCCACAGCCTTCCCTGAAGTCTCACTGCCCATGTGGTGGTCCTGCTGGGCTGTGTCCTGGGTCACCCTGACTTTGTTTTCTCTGCTGTGGACATCTCACTATATTTCCATTTAAATACCTCACAATCTCCTTATAGTCCCTTTGCTTTCAGGTGATGTCCTATCTGAGTCACACTTGGCAAATTTATAGACATAAAATGGTATTAGAGATTACTGTTTCATGACAACCACAAGGAACCCTTTTGATTTTGTGTTTACAGACTCCCAAATTACAGAAACAGGTTTGGAACTTAATAAAGAATAGACCTAAACAGCTTGGTTAAGATGAGGGTGTCAGTGAACTGTGCCGCCAGTGAGTGCCCCCAGACCCCAGGCTAGTGGGAGAGTGAATGGAATGTGGGCGGTTGATGTCTTTCTGGCTGAGCCCTGTGTCTTAGGGACCAGGAGGGCTTTCAAGGTATTTAGAAGTTACCTGATGCTTCATGTTGAGGTGGAACCTGTGCAGTTCTTTAAGAATGAAGAATGCTAGCTTTTGTATACATAATTTAAAATAAATTAGCATTCCTATTTTTCCTGACATGTTAGTATAATGAGAGAAGAGTGAGGATTTGGGGATAGTTACATTTTAGAGCTTTTCAAGATTCAAGGATTGCAGTATGAAGTTCTCTCTGTTAAACAAAGATAGGTGGATGGATGTGTAGGTGAGTGATGGACTGATGGATTGATGGATGGATGGATGAATAGATAGAATGGTGGGTGGGAAGAAAGAAGGGAGAAAGAAACAGAGAGACAGAGGGAGCAAGTGATATGTGGAAGGCTATCCATTGATTTTAGGGTGATGGGATTCTAGATACTTTTTTTCTTTATCCATATCCTTATGTCTTTTCTAAATTTTCCTATAATGAATATAAGTATGAGGCAAGAAGTGGTCTAAGATGAGCCTGGAGAGATAGATAGGGGCCAGTCATGGACCTTCTGTTAGTTATTCTGTTCTTCACAATATATTTCTATTTCTCCTCTTTCTGTACACATGAAGGTTGCACTTCTCCACTTTATAGAAGTTAAGCACTGCCCCATGCCTTGTTCTTTGCAATTTACTGCAATTCCTTCCCCATGTTTTGGTGACTAGTAGTGTTACAGATGATGTTGGCTCTATCTGCCAACCACGGTGGACAAGCCCCCACCAACTTAGGATGGACAGTAAGTGTAAGCAAGAAATTAACCTTGGTTGTTTTAAGATGCTGAGATTCAGGAGTGTTTTTCTTTCCTGAAGCATGTCCTGAGATTCTTGTGAACCGGGCTCAGACATTTATACCATATCTAGTGGCCATTCCAAGCTCCAAAAGAGTTTTCAGCTGGGCCTTTGTATATCTATCTGTTTGTCTGTCTGGGCCTTTATATATCTATCTGTTTGTCCAATTTAGAGAGCTGGCTCTCACCAGAGGAGGTCTGAGCCTTTCATGTTCTAGATAGTGGGAACCAATTCTAACACCTCTTATTAACTGGGTACTTTGCAGCGACAGAACTCTGTACCTAGAATATGGTGGTGGCTATATGAATCTCTGCATGTGATAAAGTGTGCTAGGATTATTATGCACACAGACATAAAAAAAGGAAAAAACTGAGTGTGTAAAAAAACTGGTGAAATCTGAGTAAAATCTATGGTATGATTAACTGTAATTGGAGTAATGCCAATCTCCTGGTTGTGATATTGTACTCTAGATCTATAAGCTGTCATCAGAAGCTGGTGAAGGGAATATGGGAGCTCTCTACTATTTTTGCCACTTCTTGTGAGTCTGTAATTTCAAATGAAAGTTAACAATGGCAACAAAAGGTCATGGTTTTAAACCAAAGGAGAGAATTGTGGTCAGACCTATGTTCACTGCCAGAGTTGGCTGGAAAGTTCACATTGGAAGACCAAGTCTCGGTTCCCTGTGTAACCATCAGCAGTTCATCCCTCAAAAAAGGGTTTCACTTACAATCTGTGAGCATTGCTATTTAGAACATGTTCCAGAATCAACATGTCTATGATGCTGCTAAGTCTGTGAGACAATCAGGAGAGCACACACCCCAATGAGCATATATAAACACATACACACATCCTGATTCTAAGAAACGACATTTCCCCCCATTGAACTCAGTGCAGCCCCTGTGCATTTCTCGGGTTCAATAGCAGAAACAGGAAACCTGATACCTAGGGCAGGAGAATTACCTGAATAATGATGTGTGGACTTGAGTCCCTGTCCCCAGGAGCCTGGTAACCCACAGCTTGTGGATTAGTCTGTTGAACTACTTGATGGCTTGTGACCCCTTGTTCTCCCTAGGTATGTATGTTCTTGTTTTGTCCTGATTGGTAGTGGCAGCTCTGAGCTGTATTTTAAAGTGAGTGGGGAGGACCAAAAGCCAACCTGCCAAGTGTAAGTTGTACATAGAGAAGAACCTCCAGGCTTCCTGGTAATTCCATTGTTTTCATTGGAATATCGCTTTGGGGCCACCATCTGGGAATATTCTCCCTGTTTTATTGGGGAAATGTGCCCACGCTATTTAATAATGTATAGTTCACCTATCCCCTGAAGTTTCCAGAGGGGGTGACTGAGTGGAAAAACCTTTTTACTTCCCCACCCCCTCTTCTGATATAATAAATATCTGATTTTCCTTCTGTGATGAATTCAAATTCTGTAAGATCTGGTATTGTGGTTCTGACTACAGAGAGGCCAGGGGACAGAGGAGGTAAGGTGAGGCTGAAAGGCTGCCCTGTTTGCCAACTCTGCAGGCCAAATTGGAGTCATGGAGTGTTTATGAGGCCTAAGAATCTCTAGGGAATAAAAGCCAGCCACTGACATGCTAACACCCCAAAGGGCCTTTAACCATCCGGTAGCATCAGCCTTTGGGACAGGAAGTGTGGAGGGCATTGCCCCTCATCTGGAGGCACTCTGTAACCTGGCTCAAGTGCCATAACTTCTCTTGGCTTCAGGTTTCCTCTCTACCATGGGGATCATGGCCTCGCCTTCCAGCTCTGATTGTCCCTGATCTCAGGGAATGTTCACAAAATCCATTTGTTGGCATTTCCCCATTTTCTTGGATCAAGTTAATGCTTCTCCTCCTCCTTCCAAAGTCTGCACAGTTGAAGCATCTGCCACTGTTTTCCAAAGCCAGGAATAAAAATCTGCGTTGGAAAATCTTGCCTTTGTCACTGATATGCTCTTGGGGCTTGAGGAAGTCATTTAATCACCCTGAATCTCCTTTCTCTAAAACTGGGCTCTGTTCAGAGACATGGCCTGAGTCCTCCAGGGTCAGACAGTCAGCCATCCAGTCTGATCTGCTCTCCACGGAGGACCCTTGGGGATCTCTCACTCTTTCATCCTCCATACTGCACTGTAGCCACCAAGTCGCCATTTATTGCCAAATGGCGCCAGACTCCTAACTTATAATGCAGGGAAAGAATCTGGCACACTGGATATCTTATTTCTATCTGCTTATTTAACCCCCTCCATCTTCTAGGTAGGGTGTTAGGTGCTTAACATTACTGTCCCAGTTCTATGAGTAAATGATTAATATTCATCTTTTACAAATGAGGAAACTAAAGATCACAGATTCTCAATGGTCCAAAGTCTCAAAGCTAATGAGTTGAGTTTTTCCCAGTTGTCTCTGCCTGGTGTTTATTGTTCAAGGCTTAGGACAAGGGTGAGCCCAGGTCTTAGAAAGCCAAGATAAATGGGTGCAGATACAGTACACATCTCAGCACAACTTGTATCAATTCCTGTATAAGACAACTAGGGTAGAGGATGTTTGCCGTAGTGCTGTTTGGCTTTCCCTTCGTAGCATTAGAGGTATCATATTATTGTCCTTAGTATTACTTTAGCATCACAGTCTAGACAAGAATTCCCAAGTTAACCATTTGTTTTACGGGACTCTTCTTACCTAGAAAGGCAGATGGTTTTCTTGGCTGTTTGTCCTTTAGAGGAACAAGGTCTAAGAAAAGATAATATTTAATCTCACACTCCAAAATGCAGCCAAACTTAAAAATTGAGTGTGCCCCCACAAACGCAAGGTAAGTTGGAAAGGGATCTCTGGAGTTTATCCTTCCAGAAGTGTGTGAGGAGACTGTCTAGGGGAACATGATTTCTCCAAATCTTGATGGATTCAGTCTTTCTACTTTGTCTCCAGGAGGGAACTTTGACTCTGGAGTCAGATTGACTTGGGTCCAGTCCTCACCTTCCTCCCCTTTATAGCTCTGCTTTCTCTTATAAGATGCCACATTATAAAATGGGAAAATACCACCTGTCTTTCAACTGATGCAAAGATTTAATGAGACGGTTCCTGGCCCTTCATAGACTTTGAATAGACAATAGACATGAATAGCGTCATTATCACCTGCATGTGTCCTCCTGTCTATAGAGTTGCATGGATTTCTCAAACGGGATTCTCTTTGGGGCTGCCAGTCATGGTCCATCAATGTAGATTAGTTTTGCCTATTTCTGTGCTTTCTATAAATGAGTTGCCTTTGATTTGTGATGCAGGCTTGGTGGAATCATATCAAACCCCAGATAGCAGCTTTCCAGATGAGAATTTTGTCTGTGAATCATTGAGCCAGGTTTTTTTTCTTGCTGTCCCCTGATAGTTATCATTTTTAGGACATCGATTGCAAGGAAATAATGAAGACCCTTTGGAGCCTCTTCCTTGTGCTGACTGAAAAAACGGCACAACCCCCAGCCTGTAGGCTTAGCAGAGTCCCAGTCTCACATCCCACCCGAACTTGGCAGTAAAAGCTCTATTCTTCCATTCGTTCTGATGATTTATATTCTCTCTGGGCGTCTAATATTAAACAGGGGAATTCCGACATGTTCCATAACACATTTACTGTAACTTGATACCATGAACTAAACTTGCTGTTATTTATCATTTCTCTTTATTTTCTCTCATTCCAGCATAAAGCCAAGGTGGAAGCAATGACCCTGGACCTTGCTCTGCTCCATAGCGTGCAGCGCTTTGCTCAAGCGTTCAAGGCCAAGAATTTGTGAGTGTTCCAGGGGAGGATTATAGATCACGATTCCTTGCTATTGTAATATCTTTATCAGATGGGCACAACTGGAGGAGCCTGATGCTGCTATGCTGTCTCGGCCTTCAAACAAGAGGCCCATCACATTGGCCCCGTTACCATGTACCGTATTTCCTTGACTCTGCGTCACCTTCATCATGAGTTATATCATCAGTCTAAGGACAGCCTCCTAGAAACAAAAGAAAAAACACCATTAAAGCACTGGGTAAAAGTGGCTAGTAAAAGCCAGCCAATTGTAAGATGCAGCCTGATTGCAGACAAGTTTGCTGTGGGGGGAAAAGCCCATCTCAGAATTGAAGAAGAATCTATTTTAGTTGTTTCAGGAACAGGTAATCTCAGTTATCTCCTACTGTAGGGAGGTTGAGAACCAATCATTGAACCAATATTGGTACCTTGTTCGTAACTAAAGTGCATAGTTTGCATTGGGGTCACTCTTTGTGGTATACAACTCTCTGAGTTTTGACAAATGCATAAAATGTTATATATCCACCACTCCAGTATCATACAGGATAGTTTCACTGCCCCCCAAATGCCCTGTGCTTGGGTAGGTATGTTTAAATTATAATATTTTGTTTCCAAGTGTTTATTTTTATGGTTACCTCATATTTATGAGGAGCAATACTGGTTTTTCATTTCACAGAGAGCTTTAGCTTTCATTACAAGATAACTTCATTTGAGTTTATTTAAACCAAGGACTAAATTAATAATGGTACGGGGTGCTGGGGATAAGATAATTATCCATTCAGCACCAGGGCGGCTGAATTTGAAGAGTTCTGAAGAATTATAACCATCTTTGGGTTAGGCTGTCCAGAATGCTTGGGTTTACAGTTCTCTGAGCGGGTGACAGATCTGAGGGAAGGTATCTTAAACCATGTATTTGGATTGTGCTATGTAGATCTGACTGGAAATATTGTCTAGTAGCCTTTCCCTGGTGTGTCTCCCTTAATTCTCAGGCTGATTTCTGACTGTTGAAAAGTTTACTGTCTATGGTCCTTTCTGGATCAGGGAATTGGCTTGAGTCACTGGACTTGAGTCATTGAGGTCTGAACACAGAGTCCTTACTTAACAAGAGTCATTTCATTCCCGAAGTGCAGACCACATGGTCCCAGAAACAGAGGCTGTCACTCAGCCAGCTGGTAAACCCCAGGTGAGGCCAACTGTGTGCTGGATAGCAGTGCTTTTCGGCTCTCTGTGGCTACAAGCCTCTGCCAGAGCTGCTGGAGGACCTGAAGTTAGTATATAACAGCAGCTTTTAAAACATTTGTTCATTTCTTTCTTCATCATTCATTTACTCACTTGCTCATTCACTTAACCGTATTTAATGAGTGTTTCCAAAGCCTGGGGCACTCTTCTAAGCTCTGGGAAGAATGTGGTGGCCTTTGGGAAGCTGAGTTAACCTCAAAAAGCCATGCTCTCAATTGTCAGTAAGATGTATTTCCTTGCTAACAGCTGACTTCTCAACCTAATACTTTTGTGGTTGTTTAGGAGGGAATAATAATAGCCATAACCAAAGCAACAGTAGCAGCGTTCGCAGCTCATTTATTGAGTGCTGATTATGGGCCATGCGATAAGAATATTTTGTGTGAGTTTTCTAACTTAATTCTCAAAGCACTCCTTTCGGGATGGGTGCTGTTATTATCTGTTATACAGAAGAGGACAGTGAGGTTAGAGAGGATATATAATTTGCCCAGAGGCAGGTGGGGGTCAGTAGGGGGCCGCAGATCCTGTGTGGCTGGCTTCTCTAGCACCCCAGCTCCTGTCTGCATGGAGTCCTAGACTCCGGGTTGAGTGGCTTTCCCGGGGTCATTTGGTAGGTTGGTGGCAGACGTAGGATTTCGATCTGTTCCCCTGACTCCTTGCTCCTGCTCTCTGACACCACGTGATAGCTTCGATTCTCTGCCTCTTACCGACTGCCTCCATTTCCTGTGCCAGACAGCCCCGGGAGTGAGCAGTTTTGCTGAAGGAAGCCAACTGTCACATAAGAGGACCATCTCCCACATCTTAATGGGGCCATTAGTTTTTAACCATTAAATAGTTTGGAAATCATCAAATTGAAGTGCCTTCTGTAATCACCAAGTTCAAACTCTTAGAGAAAGCTATCACCCATTTCAGCTTAATCCTAGATTTTAGCAAATGAGTTTGAATTTTTGGATCCTAGATTCAGAAACGGGCGATTTTCCTTTTTAGAAAACTCTGTTGCACAAACCTCCATGTATCTGTCTCTCGAGAGTATAGAGTTTTACATGACTTAGAGAAATATTGTGGTGGCTAAAATATGCATAAAAAAGACAGTGCTTTTACTGTTGAAATACTGCCAAAGTGAAATCTCACATGGATAGACAGATGACAGTTTAGTACTTACAGGTCTTTAGATTCTGAGAACTGTCAGAAGTGAATTCAAGTGCTAGTGACTCGGCTGCCAAAAAAACACGTGTAGCTCTGTTCTTATCATCACTTCCCATCTTTAGACATTATAATTTCCTTGTGTGTAAAACATAATGACAAATGAAAGAAAGGCTGCCAGTTCAGAACCAATCTCTTTTTTGTGCTGTTAGAGGGGGTGAAGAAAACCCCTTAAATGGAACTCCCATGTGGATGCTCCCATTTAATATGCCATTTCAGAGCCTGGATAGGAGCACTCCAGAATCTTTCCAGGCCACGTGCATTCCCTTGGTTCATCCTCCTGCTTGGGTGTGCTTTCCTAAGCTGAGCAAGGTGGTGTCTTGCTCATCCTAATACTGAAAGAGGTTGAAACAGATGCTAGATACAAACAGTGGTGGAAGATGCAGCTTCTGGGACTGGGCAGCTACCTCCATCTGCTTTTGAGCTGGAGGGGGTGTGGAGTTGCCCTTTTTGGGGATAGCTTCTTCTTTTTTTGAGGAGGTGTCTTTTAGAACTGTAAATAATGATTATAAAGAGAAAATAGCTGCTAGGTATTTTGTTTACTTTTTGTTTCTTCTGAGCAATGTGCTAAACAAACACATGGATTCTTTCTGCACTTTCTTAAATGAACCTAGCCATTATTGATTATCACCGCCATTTACAAACAAAAAAGCCTGAGCACAGGGCACGAGGCTAAGCCGCTTTCCCAAATTTAGCAAGCAGTGCCTCCTGGATTTGAACTCCAGTCTCTCAGAATCCAAAGCAAATACTCTTTTTCTGTTTGTTTCTGTCTACATTTCAGTCATCTATTTTTTTTTCTAAGATGGATTTCTGTATCAATTGTCAATAAATTACCCCAATACTTAGTGGTTTAAAACAATAAATATTTATATTCTCTCTCTCTCTGTTCTTGCATATCAGGGTTGATATAAGTTTCATGCATTAAAATATGTCATAATTCTCTTTTAATCTGTAGGTTCCCCTCCTTCCCATCCGGCACCCCACTTTCTTTTATCTTTTTTGAATATGACATGTTTGTTTGTGGAACCAGGCTGTTTGTCCCATGGAGTTCGCTGCAATCTGTTTTATGATGCCTGCATCCCTTTGGTGTCATTCAACATGTTCTTTGTCTCCTAAGTCTCTTGTGAATTGGTAGCCAACTGCAGAGGCTTGATCAAATTCCTGTTTGATTTTTTTGGCAAGAACACTTCATGGGCAGCAGTGCAGTCTTCCATCGAGGAGATATATATGTCTGGATGCTGGCGCCGGTTTTTAAGTCTCAGCAAACGCTGACCCTGACCAGTCCCATCTCTGCCCATGCTCTCTTTATCTGCCCTCCCCACTTTTCATTCACCTCTTCTGCTGTCCCCCAGTCGTTCTTCAGGGTGGTCAGCCCGGGAGAACTCAGCCTGCTTCCAGACAGTTCTTCCCAGAGTCGCTAGTGGTGGCTGGCCAGTATGTCTCGGCTAAATTATTTTGGGCATTACTGGAAAGTTCCAAACTGAAGCCTGTGGTAAATCCTGACCACACTGAGTTTTGGCGGATATTTTTGTTTAAACTGCAAGCCTGGAGATTAGCCAGACCCCACACCGCCTGGCAGGCAGAGGCTTCCATCAGACAACGAAGAGCCAGGACCCTTTCTAATCACTCAGACCAAACATTGGGATTTTCTGAAACAGGCTTTGAAACACTCATATGTTGTGTTCGTGGTGCTTTTGCAGATTGTCGTCTCTAGTCCTAGCTGCTTGGTTTACTCAAAAGTAAGGCTTAGAATGGTGTTTGGCACATACTAAGACCTCTGTAAATTGTTTTCTTTCTTTTCCCGATAATATTTTATTGCTTGAGTTCCCTGCATTCCTGACAAAATGGACACCTGATTTCCAGCAGTGGAGTTTAACGAGTTGGTGATGGCACCTAGTACAGGAAACCCACGACTTCGACCCCAGTTACTAGGCAGCTCACATAATATTACCTGAGTATTTTGGTCCATCCTGGAAACTACATTATGTATATATTATGTATATATAGGTACATAGAAATATGAAGAAGTTTCCAGAATTTGCTTTTGACCATGGATACCTATTTTTTCTTCTCAACATTCTGTCTCCAGTATAATTTAAAGAAATTAGGCTTTTGTTTTTCTTAGAAAATAATATAGAAGAGTGACATTTAAAAAAAAAGTTAAAATAACAGTTTTACATCCTTTCTTTACTTTTTAAACATTAGAGGTGGAAACTTCGTTATTTATTTTTATATTTTCCAAAATTACTTTCAGAACTTGAATCTAATAATCTCAGATATAATATTCTTGGTTTCTTTTTCCAAATTTTGCTGTCTCAAATTCTTCGATGGAAGTGGGTGGGCTGTAAGTTATAAAAAAATTCCAAATTTTGAGGGATAAATTACCCTAAAGACCAATGCGTAAATTATAGCTTAACCTTTTGTTTTCCTCCCTAGCTCAATTTTAAGAAAAATGTTTTAGCCAACATATCTGCAGTGCTCTTTGCACGACATGAGAAATCCATTTTTGGTTTGCCTAACAGAGGATCATATTCCTTTGCTTTTCTACACAGTTCGAAAACTTAAAGAAAAGAAAAACAGAGAGGCAGATTTTTAGCTGTAATGTATGCTGTAAATCTAGATATAATTATAATTTCTAGGAAACTTTTAACATCTACGAGCTAAGTTTTCCTGTCTTGTACATGTTCCATCTTAAGGTATTACAAATTATATTGTGAAACACTTAATATATCTGGAAACATCAGGAGAGAACCCTTTCCTCATAAGTGAAATTGTTGCCTCCTGTACCTTAACTCCTTAGGTATCATATCTTTTTTATTTTTGGCGGGGGGTGCATGTTCTGGGAATCAAACCCGGGTCTCCTGCATGAAAGGCCAGCATTCTGCCACTAAACTACCCATGCACCCTGTATCATAGCTTTTGAAATATTTATTTTAAAAACTATTTCTAAAATAGATTATATACTGCCATCCCTTATTAAACGGATTACCAACTTGAAACAGTATGATGTAGTGCCGACTTTTCTATAAAAGGCCGGAGAGTAAATGGTTTTGGCTTTGCGGGCAATAACTTCTGTGTTGAAACGTCTGCATGAAAGTACACAGACAATATGTAAATGGAAGAATGTGTTCCAACAAAACTTTATTTACAAAAACAGGTGACGGGCCAGATGGATTTGACTGGGGCCATAGTGTGCCAGCCCATGGTGTAGTGGAATGAACACAGGTTTTGGGGTCAACTGAAATTAGTTTTAAATCCCAGCTCTACCTACCACTTACTGGCTGTGTGGCCTTGGGCAGATTACTTAGCGTCTCTGGGCCTCACTTTCCAGAGTATGTAAAGTAGATAATCATGTTGGAGGTTGCTGAGGAGAATAGCTATAATGCACGGAATAATATCATCATTACTAATATGTATTTATTTCCCATCATAATCCTAATATGATTAAGAAGGTTTCTAAGAATATATATAGTATGACAAGATAGACATAGGGCATGTACCTTAAACAGGGAATGGGAATAAAAGTGGGTTATTAAGAGGTGATCAGAAAGGACGTGAGGTTTTTTCACAATCATTAAAATCAGGCACCAGTATGAGCTTTGAGATTCCAGGCGACCTGGAAGAGAGGGGACATGGGCCTCACATTGCGGCACACTGCAAGTGCGTGGAGGACCAGGGGGGAATAATTGTTGCTGCCGTGATGACACTGAGCAGCACAGAATTCCTGCTGCCCCACAGAGCCTTTTCACCCTTTGCTCTTTTTTATTCTTTATTTACATTGATGGAAGGCCATGGGCCCAAAGGATGAACCACGGTTCTCTTTCAGGAATAAGAAAAAATGTCTAGACGCTGTTTTCTTTGCTGTTGGTAGGTCTGTCTCCCTTGGTTTCGGGCTTCTTTTCCAGATGAATAGAGCTGCTTTAGGAGCAACTTGATTTGGATAAGTGGGGTACAGTGGAACATACTATAAAGAATTAAACTCTACATTCTGGGGTTCCAAAGTATTCCATATGCCATGCTTTCCACTTCTGGTCTTTTAGTTTTCTTTTGCCTCATCATGTATTCAGAGCTTACTATAGTGCCAGAAACTGGGCTAGACATTGGAATTAAATCATTTGCCATCACATTTCTCCTGTGCCCTCTCTCTTTCTCTTTTATTTTTTTTTTTTTTCGCATGGGCAGGCACCGTGAATCGAACCTGGGTCTCTGGCATGGCAGGCGAGAACTCTGCCTGCTGAGCCACTGTGGCCCGCCCCCCTCTCTCTTTCTCTTATAATAGTAGTAATGTTTAAGGATTTTGCAGTAATTCTAAATGACGACAATCTTCAAAAACATATCCTTGATGGAGAAGAATAATTATTAAATTAATTAGGGTTGCAATAAAATTTGGCAACGAAATTCAGTGAGTCTTTTTGCTGTCATTAAAAGTCGTTTCTGCTAAGGAGTAAATGAAAGTGTGTTTGAATTACCTACAAATGTTTGCCACATAACCATTTTTGATTTCCCAACAGAGTTCTAGGTTTAAACATCTCTATCATCTTTCTTGAACTCAAAGTGATGTATGTTAATTGAGGGCACAAAAATATTCCCTTCCAGGAAGAAATAAAAGCCAAGCTTTGGAGGATAGATAAAAATCACTGTGTGGTTTCCTCCTCACACTCCCCACGGCTCCACAATGCACACAAAAGCCGATGAACCCTCTTTATCTCTAGAAAATAATATTAATTTTATTGCTGTTGTTAAACAAGGATCACTTAAAGCTTTAGTCTAGAGCACAGGTCAGCAAACTTTTTCTGTAAAGGATGGGGTCGTAAATGTTTTTTTTTTGCCTTTGTGAGCCAGTTGCTCTCTGTGATAAGTTCTCAACTCTGCCACTGTAACGGGAAAGAAGCCACAGACAATATGTAAACGAAAGGGCATACTGTGTTCCAATAAAACTTTATTTAGGAAAGCAGGAGGCTGGTGGGATTTGGCCTGGGGGCTGTGCTTTGCTGAGCCCTGGAATACAGCAGCCTCTTGTCCCTTAAAATGTAACTTGTTTTAATAGCGTCCTATCTCGTCATGAGAAATCCATTTCTTGGTAATGGATTATGTTGGGTCTGGTCAGGATAAATAAGTCTATGTAACCAATGGTGTCTGCATGGTTAATTCAGTTATCTGCAGAATGTACCCTGTGGTACTTATAAAGGCTAAGAAGAGCAAGGAGTTGAGTAGAACAGCCTACTGTGCTGAATTTTGAAAATATTCCTGTGTGGAAACACAGGTAAAGCAGGAGAGACAGCTAAGTACTGTTTAAATAATAAAGACACTGAAGTCTTAATTGGAGCTTGGAACCATATAATGGTGATGTTAATAATAATTGCTAATATTTGTCAGCTCTTTGTTATGTGCCATGCACAGCTAAGCTTTCACACTGGATCTCATCCTATCCATCCAGGGACTTAGAGGATAGGGAGGGAAGGAGTAGTTTCTTAGGTTTCAGCCTGATACAATGATTAACCACATTTTACAGGTCAAGAAATCGGGGCTTAAAGCAATTAAGGACCTTGACCTGAGTCACGTCAGCTAGGAGGTAGCGGGACTAGAACTTAATCCAAAATCTCCTTTGCCACTGAGTTCAGATGAGACAGTAGTTTGGAGAATCAGAAAGATCTGTCTCATTTGGGGAATTCATCATGTAGAACCCTTTGCCACTGAAAGAGATTTGTCCCATTAATAGGATGGATGACAACCCCTGCTTACTGGGACAATTATTAAGGTCACTTCAAGGTTGGAGAGATGTTTCGTCCAGCCAATTTTCTATCACCAAGAGGACATTGTTTAACTGGAATATCTGTAAAGGAGGTTAAACAAACTCAATAGGAGAGAGCCCTTTCCTTTCAATTAAGGTTCTTAGACTGTTCTTCAGCAAATATCCAGGATGTTCCTCTCTGTGGAGTCAGTTGAAGCAGCTATTTACTCTCATTTGCCATCGTCTTTATACATTTACTCCAAATGTCAGTGTTTATTTCCCCTTTGTTTCTATATGTCTTCAAAATGATGCTTACCAGTTCGACAGAAAACCAGAGGGTCATTTTGCAATTTATATACTTGAACTGCCAGAGCAACCTCTCTAAACTGCAGATTCAGCCCTGGCACTATCCTGTGGAAAAACCCTTCGGTGATATCCTGCTGTCTGAATTGAGAAGTCCATACTTGCTGGTGCAAACTGACTAAGGCTTTTGGTATCTGGCCCTTTCTCCACCTTTCACTTATGGCCATGGCATCCAGCCTTGAGCTCCTCCACTCTGCCCCTTCCAGAGAAGTTTACCAGCTCTGGGCCTTTTCTTGTGTTGCCCCTACCTACCTGTCCATAACCTGTTCCTTTATGCCCCCACATTCCCCCCTCTTTCCCCTGCAACATAGCTGAATTGAGGAGGCACTTCTTGGAACACCACAGCATACCCAGTCATCACACTTGGAACACTGACAACACACCAGTGTATTGATTTTAAAAATTTTTTTGTGTTTTGATTTTTCTTTGTTAGACCGAGTCCCAGAGAAGCAGAAACCTTGGCTAATTCTTCTTTTTCTCAGCTCTGAATCTGTTCCACAAGTTATCAAGATGGTGACCTCTGCAGATTCCTTTGCCTTTGTCATTCTCGGTTTCTTCATCGGTAGAAAGGGAAGATTATAGTTGCACCACTGGGGAGTATTGGGAGGATTAAATAGCATAATTGATTAAGGCATAGTGGCCGGTACCTAATAAGCACTTATGTTAGCTTATACCATCATCATCATTATCATCGTCATTGTTTATTGCTTCATAGTAAGCTGGATGAAAGAGTTGGATGGATGGATGGATGGACAAAAGGAAGGAAAAATGGAAGGAAGAAAGACCAAAAATGGAAGCTCATGGTTCTACTTCATGAACTGAATTCTGCTTTTAGGGCTAATTCTCAGCCATTTAACGATCTTAAATTGGTTGGTGGTGGGTGATGGTTGTATGTTTATAGATCCTGGGAAGCACATTTTTGAATAATCACATATACAATAGTCATTTTAGGCATGAAATATAAACGTTTCCTTCTAGGAGTCTATAACATTTATCTCTTAAGAGCCAGAGTTGCCCTGGAGCGAGAATGTAGTATCTGAGGCAGCCAGGCTGGAACGGACAAGCATGGACACCTCAGAGCCGAATCCACCATCTTCTTAGACTTGTGCCCAGACCACCCACCCAGCCCTCCATACAGCAAATCCACAGTGTTAAGGTCGACATTTGGTTACTCTTAGAGAACTCTTGATTTATGTAAGGCTTGGAAAAAGGATTTCAGTTTCTGTGGCTCAGCTTGGCCCCTGAACCCAGGTTTTTCTCCTTGTACCATCCTAACCACCCCCCTTGTCACGTAGGAATTCTACATTTACATAATTGACATGTTGGGAAGTTGTGCTTAAACCACACTGAAATCACATTTTAATAACATGGGAACCATCTTTTTTTCCCAGTAAGTTGTGGAGAAGCTAATTCTTGCCAGCCTAAAAACCTAAATATACATTTGAAATAAATCCGCGGCAGCTACACATGGCAGCATGCTGAAAATCCCCAAGGAAGGATATATTTTTAGTTCATCTACTTGTCACTGCACTGTGTTTTTAATGTTGTGAGTCCTTTCTTTTCTTCATTTTGTAAGAATCTATTCAGTACCATGTCATTCAGAAAAATATAAATGAATCCTCTTTATTAGCCACAAAGTTCCTCAATTTGCATTTTAAGCTTAAACTGTAGTCATAATTTGGTTACTGACTCATAATCAAAAAGATGTTTGAGCTAACGTATGCAATACTAGATAACCAAAAGCAGAAAGGAAGAAAAAAAAAGGTTGCTGGTTGGGTAAGGTGTCAAATTATATACTTTTGGGAAATGGGACCTTAGAGGAAGACTTCCAGCCTAAAAGGATGATGATACCTTGATTTTTTACATCAAATTTCTAAATCTCTAAGAATTGTGACAATGGTTCTCCAGCTTGGTTGCACATGGAATCAGCTGGGGTCTTTTAAAAACACTGATGTCTGCCTGTTTCCCCAAACATTCTGATTTAATTGCTTAGGTTGTGATGTGGATAACAGGACTTTAAAAGCTCCCCAGGCCATTCTCTAATGCTGCAGAATTTGGGGTCCAATGCTGTTTGGGGAACTGGGTACAGCTGACCTAACAGCCAGGTCTCACGGCTCCATTATTCTTTGTCCACATGGAGTTCAGCAGGGATGATGGCTTTACCTTCTCTTCTGCTCTCATCACCTGGCTAACACAGCTCAGGAAGTAGACAGAGGTATGGAAAGACCACCTTTAGCAGGGTGTGCTGGAAACAAATGGGCTTCGGAGTCAGACCATCTCAGGCTTAGATCCTGTCTGACAATTTGCAATCTGGGCAATTCACTTAACTCTTCTGAGCCTCTGTTTCCCTATCTGTAAGCTCTGGAGGAGACCAGAGTTGTGCTCTGAAGATTTAAGGAGATAGTGCCTATATGTCAAGAACAGAGCAGTGGCTGGAGAGAGTGGGTCCAAAATAAAAGGCAACTATCCTTCATGCACACCCCACTCTCAGCTCATGGCAGTAAGCGTGGAGGAAGCGGAAGCACCCCATGGGCAGGAGCACTATTAGAGCTATGGGCCCGCCACCCCATGTGCCCCCTTAATAAGAGAGCTTCAGTCCCAAGGTCATGATTTGAGGTTATAAATTAGTGAGCGTGCATCTCTCCACCACGTTTGTCCCTCCAGGACCCATATTTTACTTTCTGTATTTTATGCAACTGCTCAGAAAATGTAGTACTGAGACCTGGCCTCTGGGCCGCCAACCCTGTCCTCCCAGCTGGGGTCCACACAGCCTCCTCTGGAAAGACCATTTCCTGCAAAGGAGATGGAGATCATTTTTTTCTTTTAAACTTACAACTTCTGTTCCCTCTCACCACCATATTTTAAAAGCACTCCAAATCCTTATAGAAAAAATTGAAATTATAGGTAAGTACACAGAATAAAGCAAAATATAAAATCATCCTTGTAGACAATCCATGTTAACAGTTTTAGGGTATATTTTCCAATTTTTTTTATGGTCTTCATAGACTCCTAAAAAGAAAAAAATGTCACTACATGTGGTGATGAGGTTCAGGTGTCAACTTGGACAGGTGATGGTGCCTAGTTCTGTTGTGTACTTGAATCAATAGCGTGAAACTCATCTATGGCTGATTACATCTGCAGTTGGATAAGGGGAGTGCCTTCTGCAATGAGTGATATTTAATTTAAGTAGCTGGAGGCTTGAAAGAGAGAAGTCAGAAGAGCATTCAATGCAGCACAGCTCGAGCAGCTCAGCCCAGACATTTGGAGATTCAGAAATGAATCGGCCCTGGGAAAGCTGTTGGAACTCAGAAGCCAGGAGAGAAGGCCAGCAGACATCGCCCTGTGCCTTCCTGTGTAAGAGAAAACCTCTAGGTGAAAGTTAGCTGCCTTTCCTCCAAAGAACTATAAGTTTTTTAACTAAATAAATCTCCTTTTATTAAAAGCCACTCCATCTCTGGTGTGGTGCATTCTGGCAACTTTGGCAGACTCAAACAGTTTGGGACGGTAGAATTGGGGTGCTGCTGCTGTTCGCAAATACCAGACATGTTGGAATGGTTTTCTTGGATGGATAAAGGGAAGATTTTGGAGGAACTATGAGGAGCTTGATGGAGAAGGCCTGAAGTGCTTTGAAGAGAGTGTTGGTATAAACAGAACCACTGCTAGTCTGGACAAAGGGGGACAGAAAAGGGATAAATTGGAGTCTGCAGAGTATGAACCCTGGAAGCTAGGGTCTGAAGCCAGGAAACCTCAGGCCAAGAGAGCGGACCCACCTATATTCATGGAGAAGGTGAGTTTGCCCCAGAGCAGAGGGCGGACCTTCTTCTTCATTGCTCAGGAAGAGTTGTGCCACTCCAGGCATTGGAGAGGGTAGAGCTCATAAACTGGAGGTTGGGGAGAGCCTGGCTGCCACCCCATTGTTCTGGAGGGGTTGAGTGAGTGCCGTGGAGATGGCAGAAATCCTGGGTGCTGCCCCGAAGCTTGGAGAGGGTGGAGCTGAGAAAAAAGTGGTCTCTCCAGTGTCTGCCAAGATTGCAGCCACCCCAGTGTTTGGAGAGAGCAAGGCCGCTGCATAGGCCCTTGGAAAAGGTAGGACTGCTGCTTTCTAAAGCGCTGAGAATAAGTGACTCTCAGACTTTGAAATCCAATGGAGTTGCCTTGTGGGTTTTCAGAACTTTTTGGGTCTGGTGGCCCTGTGTTCCTGCCAGTTTCTCCCTATGAAAATGAAATCAAGTATCTTCTGACTGTCCCTCCTTTGTATATTGACAGCAGATAACTTGATTAGGGTTTCACAGTTCCAGAGCCAGAACAGAATTTTTGTCTTTTAAGCATGGTTTAAGGTGATGTGTATATTTGCCAAGTTGACAAGGGGTGAACATGTGGTAGTTAGGTTCAGGTGTCAGCCTGGCCAGGTGATGGTGCCTAGTTCTGTTGCTGTGGACTTGAATCATTAGCATGTTAAACTCATCTATGGGTGATTACATTTGTAGTCAGCTAAGGGGAATGTCTTCCGCAATGAGTGATATTTAGTTTAATTAGCTGGAGGCTTACAATGCAGCACAGCCCATGCATCTCAGCATACCTCATCTCAGCACTCTCAGCTCAGCCCAGACATTTGGAGATGCAGAAAGGAATTGCCCTGGGGAAAGCTGTTTGAACCCAGAAGCCAGGAGAGAAGGCCAGCAGACATCATCCTGTGCCTTTCCATGTAAGAGAGAACCTCAGGTGGGCCTTTCCTCTGAAGAACTATAAGATTTTTAACTCAATAAATCCCCTTTTATTAAAAGCCAATCCAGGGCACATGGGTTGTTTGGTGGTTAGAATATCCACCTATCATGTGGGAGACCTGGGTTCAATTCCCAAACCATGCATCCCCCAAAAATGCCAATCCATCTCTGGTGTGTTGCATTCTGGCAGCTTTGGCAGACAAAAACGTATTCTTTTTTATTTAGTTTTTAAATTGAGATATATAATTCAGACACCAAAAATTAAACATTTTAAAACGTACAATTCATTGTTTTTTAGTATATTCACACGGTTGTACAACCATCATGAGACTCTAATTCCCTACCATTTTTATCACCCCAAAAAGAATCTCTGAACTCATGAGCAGTCAATTCCCATTCTCCCTCCAGCTCCCCAGTCCTTGGCAACCACTAATCTACTTTCTATCTCTATGGATTAGTCAATTCTGGACATTTTCTTGTAAACTTATTCTTTATGTGGCCTTTATCTGGTATCTCACTTAGCATGTTGTTTTCAAGAGTCACCACATTTAACCTGTATTAGAATGTCATTAGTATTATTATTATTGCATGGGCAGGCATCGGAAAGTGAACCCAGCTCTCTGGCGTGGCAGGCGAGAACTCTGCCTGCTGAGCCACAGTGGCCCGCCCCGTCATAATTTTTTATGGCTGAATAATACTCCCTTGTATGGATGGTACCATATTTTGTTTATCCATTTATCAGATCATAAACATTTGGGTCATCCCTACTTTGGGGCTAGTATGAGTAGTGCCGTTGTGAGCATTCATATATAGGTTATTGTGTGGACATTGTTTTCATTTATCTTGGTTATATACTGCTTTGGTGTGCTAAAGCTGCCAAAAATGCAATATACCAGAAATGGACTGGCTTTTAA
The DNA here is from genome assembly GCA_004026745.1 of Myrmecophaga tridactyla. Classification (NCBI taxonomy): domain Eukaryota; kingdom Metazoa; phylum Chordata; class Mammalia; order Pilosa; family Myrmecophagidae; genus Myrmecophaga; species Myrmecophaga tridactyla. Next base: position 27,564 of record PVIY010011641.1, read on the forward strand.
TAATGGGGATTTATTAGTTAACAAATTTTCAGTTCTAAAGGCATGGAAATGTCCAAATTGAGGCATCAAGATACCTTCTCTGAAGAAAGGCCGCTGGCATTCGGGGTTCCTCTGTCACGTGGGAGGTTACATGGCCGTGTCTGCTGTCCTTTGCTCCTGAGTTCTGCGCTTTCATCTTCTGGTTTCAGTGGTTCTCTTGGCTCCTCTGGGGGCTTTTCTCTAAGCCTCTCTGGGTGTTTCTCTCTCTAGGTGTTCTTCTCTTTTACTCTCTCATGAAGGACTCCAGTGAAGGGGTTAAGACCCACCTTGAATCGGGTAGGTTCCATCCCCATAGGAACAATCTGGTCAGAAGATCCCACCCACAGTAGGACTGTACCCACAAGAATGGATTAATAGAACATTCTTCTCCATCAAGGATATGATTTTGAAGATTGTCATCATATAGAATTACTGCACAATTCTTAAACTTCACTACTATTGTAAGAGAAAGAGACAGGGACTGGGATAACTGAGATGGCAAATGATTTAATTCCAATACCACCCCTCCAGCCAGCCGGCCGCCACCTCCATGCATTTCCTACTGGGTGTGCCTTCTCGTGGCAGTTTATGCTGTAATGTAATCGCCCGGGCCTGATTCTTTTTTTTTTTTTTTTTTTCCTTAACTTCTGGGATGATTTCATACCTTATGATTTTGCAGGCAGATTTTAAACCTCTTAATTTTTGTGTTTTGCATAACTCATGTTGTTTTACACAAGTTTTTTGTGACCACAAAAATGATAATATGTCCATTATAGAATGTTTGAAAATATATGGAAAATATATAAATAAGAAAATTAAAATTGCCCATTATTTTGCCCTTCAATTAATCTAGCCTTTTTATGGCTGGATATTTTGTTCCATCATATGAATAGGCTTCATTTTTCTTTTTTAATCTGTTCATCAATTGTTGATCTACTTTCGAGATGCTCTAAATAAGGCTGTCATGAACATTTACTTTTTGAAATTTTTACTATGAAAATTTCAAAACATAAGAGAGAAAAAAATGTATGGTGAACCTTCACATATCCTTCACCCAGCTTCTATAATTATCAACATATGGTTAATTTCTTGCAGTCTGTAACCCCTCTCGTGCTGTTATTTTGAAGCCAATCCTAGACATCATAAACTTTGATCCAGTATTTCATTGCTACCCCTCATCTAACACTGCTGTTGGTATTTTAGAATATCACACTCTTCATTCATTCCCCCTTTCAATAGAATGCTAGATAGGCAGATGGGCAGAAATTGTATGTATGTATAACTATATATTTCAGATATTTTTGACATATTTTTTTCAAGTAATACTTTTTTTTAGGTTTTCCATAATCATTTTGTAGAGATAGCACTTTAGTAAGGTTATGCAAAACAGAGTGATTAGTATTTTTTTAAAAAGTGTTTTTAAAAATTCCAATGTAATACTTTAAGTGGCTAAAATTCACATGCTTGGAAATAAATTCAACTTGACCTGGTTAAGCTCCAACACTAGACTTGCTGTAATATCACAAAATAAAACCGTGTCCCTTTGTATAGCCTGTTGATTGTACATTACCAAAAGCAGTAACATTATTTTCTTCGAACTTAACTGTATCTTGCTTGAGTTTCCCTATTTCCCCTAAGGGAACTGACTGAGGGGAAGGAGCGCAGCTGGAGCCCTTAACTCAGTCTGAGGGTGTTAGGCTTTCTCCAGCCTCAAGGTTGGTGGTTTTTTGTTTGTTTTATTAATTGAGATGTAATTCAGATACCATTTAAATTCATCATCTTAAAGTGTACAATTAAATGGGTTTTAGAATACTCAAAAGGTTATTGCAACCACCCCGCTATCTAATTCCATGACATTTATGTCACCCCAGAAAGAAACCCGTACTTGCTAGCAGTGACTCCCCATTTCCCTCCCTGCAGCCCCGGGCAACCACTAATCTACTTTCTGATTCTATAGATGTAACTATTCTGTGCGTTTCCTATAAATGGAATCTTTCAGTGTGATGAAAGAACCCTTTTATGTCTGATTCTTTCACTTAGCATCATGCTTTCAAGGTTCATCCGTTTTGTAGCATGTATCAGTCCTTCACTCCTTTTTATGGCTGAATATTATTCCATTGTATGGATAGACTACATTTTGTTTATCCATTCATTAGTTGATCTACTTTCAGTATAAAATTGACTAAGGCTGCTGAAAACATTATTCTCACTGCTCTGGCCTTTTGTAAGGCATCGTGTTGCTTGGGGCCCAAAGGGGTTGAAGACAGGTTGGTGGGAACAGTAAAACACCTCTCTGGGGATGGTCAGTTCCTCCCCAGTTCAACATCAAGACCTTTTCTGAGCCTCCTTGATGGGGTCTCCTTTGGGATAGGTCCTGTGGCCTTCCGTTCACTGAGGAGACATCAGGAGAAGTTACACGTCTACAGGTAAGGGCTACCACAAGGCCAAGGGGCTGAGCAGCTCCCTTTTGGATTAAGAAATGAGCATTCACACAAAGGGATGGGCTGAATCCAACTCAGGCCCAGTTATTACTTCAAGTGCTTTGTTCATTTGATCTCCTTCCTTGACCTGGGAAATAATTCCAGCGAATCAGCCCTGGTTCCCTTTGGCGCTGGGATTGGTTGCTTTATGGCTGGTGACAGAGGGGATCACATTGCCACCATGTGTGAATTAATCCTCAATTCCAGAGTCGTGTGCGATTCTCCAGCAAGGTTGTATTTCTTCATTAGCTATTCCCAGGGCCCAGGAAGTCCCAGAGGATGTCAGAGTACATTAATTTTTATCATAACATGGAATCTTTCAGGTCTGAATGGCAGCACACAGCTGTCAGGGGCTTTCTGAACTCTATTACAGCTCCATATATCTCTAGGCAAAACAGAGGAAAGAGTCATCATTGGCAAGGGAAATGTACAAAATGCATGAGATGTTTTATTGTTTGAGTGACTTGACCATGAGCATAAGCACATTCTCCAAATATTTTTTTTTCCCTATTGTCCATGTGAGTTCACCTCTGCTACTCCATATTCAAACTCTTCCCTGCCTTGTAATCATGTTCTATTTTGAATAAGCTCTCTTTGCATAATGGTAATGAAATCATCATATGGCACTTACAGCTATTGTATAAATATATTAAAAAAAATGAATATTTCTGGGAATTTTCAGCAGAATTGTTGTATCTGTGGTATTGCAGAAGTTTATAAATAATGGCTCATAATGCTTAATATTCTTTTATGTCCACAAAATGTAATTTTAATGCGAAGGAATGCTAATGTGCTTCTAGGAAGGCCAGTTATTGTTCATTACCTCTATTTTCCCCACTTATCAACTGAGTGAAAATGCTTGGAGGGATGCATTTTACTTAGAAGAGGAGGCCCAGGCATTATTTTAATAGAAGCCTTGTCAGCAAACGCCAATAATTCTGTAAGTTTAAGGCCCTGTACAAAACCTGCCTTGGTGAGAAGGGCATTCCCCGCCAAAGGAGAGCACAGTCAGAAAGAAGGCAGATGTTTTCAGTTTTAAGAGTAAATGCATTCTTGTTAGGCATAGCTAAGTAATTTACTGCCAGCTCTAGCCCTTCACCTGAGTTTTCTAGATAATTCTGATTTCTTAATAATGGATGTGTTTTGTGAAGCTATGTGCGCTGTTCATTTAGATACTCCCACTGCCAGGCAGCCGGCTTGCGTGAGCCCTTGTGAGCCATAGAGCAGGGTTTCCTGGAGTTGGTTCGTATGCCACTGTTGATAGACAAATTACATAGGCGAATATTTTATTTATCGTAACGTGTATTAATTTTCAAAACTAAAATCAGAGCAGCAAACCCATTTAACTAATAGTTTTGCAAAGGAGGAGGCTGTGAAATACAGGTGAATTGGTTTCCAGTGCCATGAAAAAAAAATTAGTACAGGTTGTTCTGAAATTTGACAAACAGCAGGGAAATGTGCGTAAATAACTGTGTCATGGATAATACTGATAGAGAGGGATGCCACACGTTTTAAACTGTGTTGTCTGAATGCAAGCCATTAAAAACAAATGGCAGTGACCTTGCCAGGTTCATTGAGCACATGGTGCAGATTCATTAATTCAACTAACCTCTGTTATGTGCCAGACACCATTATGACTTATTCTAGTTTGCATATGAGAAAAACTGAGTCAGAGAGAAATGACCAATTCCTTTTCTCTTATGCTAGTCTCAATACTCTGCATCCTCCACCCTTGACATGAATAATATTCTGTTAGTTCCCTGTGAAATTTACTACCATTTTGTCCTTTCAAGACTCCTTTCATATCATAACTGAATTTCTTTAGGAAATGATCAGGATTCATTAGTTAGATGAACAAATGGGAATTTGCCAGGGGAGACTGTTAATTTGCATTTTCTCAATCTATGGGAACCATATTGAAGTGAGGTTACTTGGTTATGAGTGTAGATGAAAGTATTTATTCTAACTGTCCCCACCCTGCCCTCCTCATTGTAGTTATCATTGATTTTCCATTTTATTAAATATTTTCAGGAAGCTACAACACAGGGCAATAAAGTATTAAATGCAAAAAGCAGGACGGAAATGAAAACAATTGGAATTGCAACACCTAGGAGTCCGGTCTGTATTTTTGAATAACATGTCAGTTGGATTAAGTGCTTCTGGTGGTGCAATTATCAAATTGATAAATCTTTCCTAGAAAGCCCTCTTGGAGAGAATGTGGGTGTACTCCTGTTTAACATGTTCCTCATTAGAATCGACAAAAGTGAGATTTTGCTGCTGCGACTGCATATGATGATACGGGAAAATATAATCCAGATAATGGACATAAGGCAAAATTTTAAGGAAATATAAAAAATAAGAGTGTTTCCATTTTCTGTTACATGAATGTAGTGATGCTCAGGAATTTACCATAAGAAGTTGTAAATGGTGCATGAAATGAAAAATTCCTGGTGGTCTCCAGGGGATACAGACAGGGCTCCTGGCTATTTGCATGGATTACTTTCTCTATTCCAAAGTAAATTATTTTTTAAAATTAAGTGTGGTAGGTTTTCTTGGCAGCAGAATCCACTCTGTTAATTATTATTTTAATGCTTGATAGTGCCCCTCAAATAATCAAAATATGTGCGTCCTCTAGAATTTAGAAGCACCGCTCATGGTGACTGCCCCCAAGCTGATACCTCTTTTAGGTGTTGATATTTTTCTTGTTCTGCTTGCTTGCTTTTCTTTGCATTCTATTCAGGGATCTCCAAGACTTATCGAAGGAGAGCCTGGGAAACAGTATCTAAGCATTTTAAAGATCTGAGATGCAACTCGATATGTATATCTGTGCGTCGCCGGCGGGCACGACCTTCCCTAAGTGTGCCCGGGGTCTACACAGGCAAGAGGGACGTGATCTGCTTCAGCTTGGCCAAGGCTTCCTCTCTCTCAGGGCAGTGCAAGGCACTTATATTTTTCTCTGATGCTCGCCACTCCTAAACAAGATGTGCATTATTATTCCTTTTTTCAGGTGTTATAGCTGTGGCTCAGAGAGGTTTGTTAACTTTCTTAAGGTCCACACAGCTGATGAGAGGCAGATCCAGGCTACAAACTGTCATCACTTTTACCTGTCTGGAATTTGACAAAGCAAAAAAAAAAGATTCCGTATGAAAATATTATAATGCAAAAACAGTGTTTATCTAGGGACAGCATTTCTCATTCAGTCTTTCAGTGAAATGATTATTAAATCTGTCTCATGTAAAAGGAAATCTCTCATGCCTGTTGTGCCAGTTTGAAACTGTTAAATACCCCAGAAAAGCCATGATCTTTATTCTTGATTCAATATTGCTAGGTGGGATCTTTTAGATTAAGTTGTTTCCATGGGGATGTGACCCATCCAATAGTGGGTGGGACCTTTTGTTTAGGCGGTTTCCATGCAGATGTGTCACTACCTGTTTAAGGTGGGGTTGCTTACTGGAGTCCTTTAAGAGGGAACCATTTTGAAAAAAGCTGGATTGCTGACACACAGACCTTTGGAGATGCAGAGAACACCCCGAGGAAGCCATTTGAAATGAGAAGCCAGGAGAGAAAGCTAGCAGACATCTCCATTTACCTCCCCAGCTGACAGAGAAACCCTGAACATCATTGGCCCTTTCTTGAGTCAAGATGTCTTTATATGGATGCCTTAGTTTGGACATTTTTATGGCCTTGAACTGTAAACTTGTGACTTAATAAATGGCGTTAATAAAAGTCGACCGATTTTTGGTATATTGTATTTCTAGCAACATTATCAAACTAAAACACCTGTTCATTTTTAAATATGGTTTATATTCTGCAACTTTTCTAAACTTATGTCATTTGTATATTACACAATGGGTTTTTATACAATCAGTGCATTCCTCTGTATTACTATTTGATATTTGATGCCATGAAGTTCAGTCACATCCTCAGCAACAGTGTCTGGGATACTGTGTTTTGGTAAGTTACCCTAGTGCATGGCACCTTTGTAGGATCTTATATATTGCCCTACGTGTTCTTTAGGATTGGCTGGTTTTAGTGGGATTTGGCAGGTTATGATAGGTAGCAATGTCTAACTGAGGCTTGCTTAAGAGTAACCTCCAGAGTAGCTTCTCAATTCTGTTTGAATTCTCTCAGCCATTAATACCTTATTTGTTACTATTCCTTTCCCCCTTTTGGTCAGGATGGCATTGTTGTTTCCACAGTGCCAGGGCCGGACTCATCCCTGGGAGTCATCTCCCATGCTGCCAGGAAGACTTTCACCACTGGATATGTGGCAATGATTTCATTTGCAGAGTTGGATTTAGAGAGAGTGAGGCCACATCTGAGCAACAAAAAAGGTCCTCTGGAGGTGACTCTTAGGCATACCTATAGGTAGGCTAAGCTTTCCCACTACTTGCATAAGCTTCACATGAGCAAGCCTCAAGATCAAGGGCTTGGCCTATTGATTTGAGTGTCCCTAATGCTTGACACAGTATCAAGGTTTCCCTGGTGGTATAGTTTAATACTTCCATATTTTTTATCCTGTCCCTCACGGGACTTTGCCCGTATATTTTGAGTATCTGCTTAACATATTCTAGGATGTATCTAGGCATTACGTTAAACTATACAGGATTAAAGGTCCTCATTCTGGGCTCCCTGTGTGTCAATTGTTTAAATGCGCTACCCAGACAGATTGAGTTAGATTATGTGCCACAGTACATTCTTTTACACAAGTATGTTTTAAAAGTTTGGCTTTATACCCCCATCACTGGCATGCGTGCTGCATTTGGGGCAACTGCTGTCTTAAGTGGTCCTAGTTATTTAAGCAGGATGATATTGTACTATTCTATAATAATTTTTTCTCCATCCTTTTCTGGAAGAAAAGGCTGCCAAACACCAGGTGGGACTGAGAAACAGTTGTTTATGGGACTTTTGGGTCCTTAGATCTCTCTATTGAATTTTAGACTATTTTCAAATAGTATGAATTCTTGCAACTCACTTGAGAGATGCCCCAGATGGTGTGACATTCTGTTTCAAGGAAGAATTGGAAAGTATTTCCCTTTACATAATGTTCCACTTAGCTCATTCTTTCTCTGTGTCTGAAATGGAATCCCCTAAAGCCATAATTGTCTTAACATTCTGAGGAGTGTTTACTTAACCTGCAAAAGCCTGTCTAATTTTTTGGGAGCATGTTACAATTTCCTTTACAAATCTTCACTGTAACTGAACCCCTGGTGGTTGCTACTGCTGCTTTTAGACTTTTTGTATAGCTCCTTCTTGTTCTCAGGTTGGAAATTATATATCTGATTCTTAGGTTTCTTGTATCATAATGGGCCAGTCTTGTCTCCAAAGCATAAATGACTTTGTCTTTATTGCTCAACCAGAAGAAAATCAACTTTTTCCCTCCTTCTTATGCCATCTTTAGTAAATAATATATTGTGAAACATGACTATGTAATGACCTATAGATGAAATGTAATGGGGCGGGGGGAACATTGATTCAAATGCGGCCATTGAGATGTGTACAATGGGTTTACTTCTTACTTTGTGCCAAACCTTAGACAAAGACCTCTTTCTTCATGGACATTGATGGTTGTCTACGGTAGAGATAATATTTGCGTGTACGGCTTGTAGTGTATAGTAGCAAGTGTTAAATGATGTAGGAATAGACGCACTCCAGACAGAGTTGAAGGGCAGGCCTCTGGCGAGCTGCTGCACCTCGGAAGTTGATGTTCAGTTTACAATAAACACGCAAGCTGAGCTGGAGTTGGGATGTTGCCCGTTACTGGTGAGCGAACAGGCCAACATTGAGAATAATCGGGAGGGCATAAAACTTACCCCAAGAATGGCAAAGGAAGGTTGTTGGAGATAGTGATGATATCCTGGCCCTGGACGAGTTGGTATCACTGGTTGCTTGGTTGGAACTCAAAGGTCAGGTGAACTTGCTTGCCTAGCTGGGAAACAACCAGGCCGCCTGTCTCATGAGATTGTCTATTGGTAGTAAGTTGAAAGAGTGTCTATCCTTGGATTTGTCTTTTACAGTCACACCAATGACAATCTTATGCATGGTCTAGGGAAAACATCTAGGAGCTGCAGGAGAGGGAAATATTTACTTTCTGTTGAGGAACAAGGGCCAAAGCTTCTTAGATGATAAAATGTCTTCTGAGTAGCCTTTGGGAGGCAGGGAGGATTGTGAGATGTAGAATGGGCAGCTGGGATGCAATGAGGGGTTCCATTAGATCCATCCAAGTGGATTACTAGATGGAAGCAGGAAAGCAATGGGTATGAACCTGTGAGCAGGGAGCAGAGCGTAGTGTGATAAAATGGCCAGACATCTCTATGCTCAGCATCATTAAGAATGAGAGCCAGTTTGGAAATAGGCTGAAGTTCAAGCATTTTATCCTATTCTAATTTCTTAACATGCTATAAGGCTGCTGCTTATAGCTGCCCAGGGTGTGCACTGAACTACTCCAGGGGTTGCTATTCAGATAGACCCCAATCTGCGTGCAGCTCTGTGGCCCTGAAGGAGTCAGTATTCCCATGTTCTTATTTTAAAACCTGATTACTTTCATGGCTGAAAACTAGGTTCTCTTGTCATATAGTCTTGGATTTGAAGCCTAGATCCTTCATTTATTGGCAAGAGATAATTTTTGAACCTGTTTTCTCATCTATACAATGGCCATTATATTGCTTACGTTATGGTTGCCCTGATGATGAAAATAAAATATCAGCATACCAAGAACTACCAACATTTTCTCATTATGAAAGCATATGAATGTCCCTTAAAGGAAAAAAGTATGTTATCTCTCTTAGGTCATATTTTCTTGGCCCATATGATCATGTAAATAGGTGTTTATAGAGCATTTGCTCTGACCGAAGACTTATGCTCAGTTTTATGTCATGGCAGATTGTGTGGGACTCCACCTTTTCTATTCCAACACTTACAATGAGGAAATGGAATTATTTAACAAAAGATTTTTGAGACAGCTGAGGTCTTTCAGTGAGTCTTCCCCAAGACTCTAATGAGTGACCACCTAAAGGATAATGCTGACATTCAGTGTTACACAAATTCAGAGGTGGTTGTGGTTGGGGTGGTCCAGAAAGCTTCCACAGAAGATGTGGGTTTTGAGCTGGCCCTGGAAAGGACAGAGGACAGTGGGGATGCCTGTCTGTTGTAGACATGGGCAAAATGTTCTCGAGCTTCTTTGCTGTTATGTTTCCCTGTTTTCTCTGCAACTAAACTTTTTATTTTCTTTGGTTTTCCATCTTTTCCTGAACTCAGAGAAGGCAGGTATAAGTAGTCTATAAATAGTTTACTTCATTTCTGTCGAATTCAGCAGTTTTTTGTTTTGCTTTGTTTTAATTTATCCATCAGATGCAAGTGAGTTTCTTCAGAGATGGGGAAATGAGTGAGATCAATTCCCTGCAGTCACAATGTGTATAGTTCAGTTATGTAGTTTAGAAATTCACTGGGCTACAATCAGGGTGTTGGCGGGGCTGCCTTCCTTTCTGGAGGCTCTAGGAGAGTATTTATTCCCTTTCCTTTTCCACTTTCTAGAGGCTGCCTGCATTCTTGGCTGGTGGCCCTTCCTCCAACTTTAAAACCAGCAATGTTGCATCTCTCTGTTCCTTTTTCTATAGACATATCTCCCTTTAATCATGTTGGAAAAGTTCTCGGCTTTTAAGGACTCATGTGATTACCTTGTGTAATCCAGGGTAATCACCCTTCTCAAGGTCCTTATATCATACCTGCAAAGTTCTTTATTTCCATATAAGGTAAAACAGTCATGGATTACAGGGATTAGGACTGGATGTCTTTTTAGTGTACATACATACAGGAGGCCATTATTCTGCCTCATCTTCTTGCCATTTTTGGTCAGGAATCCAGGCATGACTTAACTGGTTCTCTCTGATTCGGAATCTCTCGAAGGCTGCCATCAGGTGCCTGCTAGGGTCACAGTCTTTCAAATTCAAATGTGGAATGATCTGCTTCCAGGCTCACTCTTGTGGCTTTTGGCAGAATTCAGTTCTCTGTGTCCAAAGGTCTCACTTCCTCCCTGGCTCATGGCCAGAGGCCACCCTCAGTTCCTTGCCACGTGGCTCTCCATAGAGCAGCTCAAAACATGGCAATGGCTTTCCTCAGATTGATCATGTGAGAGAGCAAGGGACAACAAGTAAAATGAAAGCCAAAGTCTATTTGTAAACTAATCTTGGAGGTGACATCATTTTTGTTGTATTCTGTTTGTTAGAAGCAAGTCACCAGGTCCAGCCCAAATTCCATAGGAGGTGATAGCACAAGGGCATGTTATCACATGGGCTCTGCAGGTGGTGTCATTTGGAAACTGGGTAGCAGAGTGTTGGAAATCATCCATGTTATATGTATTTGTAGTTTGTTCCTTTTTTATCACTGAATGTGTTCCACTGTATGTATGTATCATGGTTTGTTTCTAAATTGCTATTGGATTTTAAAAGAGGGATTATCATAGTATTGATTAGAAGGAAATTTTCTTGAAGCAAATCATATTTGACAGTGATCTTAGAGCACTACGAGGACTTTTCTCTTCAACGGAGAGATTAAAGCCCCAGAACTAGAAGGTGAGGTGTGTGTTGGGAGTTGCATGTTCAGCCTGGCTAGAGAACAATTAGGAGAGCTGCCTCTGGCACTGTTGTTGGGAAAGTCCTGAGTGTCAGATTGAAGGGTTTATGTTTAACTTAAGGCATTGGAGAGCCATGAAAGGTTTTTGAGGTTGAGGAGTCCTCATGAGAACTGCTCCCCAGTATTCATGATGACTCAAGTGAGGGAGAAAGTAAAGGTGACAGGAACAGGTATGGGACTATTGTAGTGGCCACAGCTAAAGGCAGCAGAGCCAGAAATATGGAATGACACATATAGTGGGTATCTTAGGTTAGGTTGGGTGCTTTGGGATGGGCATTCTACTGGCTTATTGGGGGAGGGCTCTCAGAAGAAGGGGAGGGAGGGAAACAGGATCAGGTTTCAGCAGGAGACTAACTTCATCCTGATCCCAAGGAAAGATCTGGAGAAGGAATTGTACCACAGAGTTAGGCCTGTTTGTCTGGGAGTGTAGTATAACATTCCAGATATGATGGTGCCCGTCAGCCACGGGCAACTTTCTGGAGAAGTTACTGCTCATAGCAGTTGGGAATGTGTACATAGGCCTTATAAATGGGATCATGAAGGAACATCAAAGTGTCTACACCATCAAAATGTAGAGGACCAGACAAAATATTAAGATTCCCTGAAGGGTCTAAAGATACTGACATTGATTGGTCATAGAGGCTGTAATGGTTCGAAGTTATGTACCCAGAAATGATAATGTTCTTAAAACTAATTCATTCTTGTGGGTGTAGACCATTGTGGGTGGGAGCTCTTGATTAGGTTATTACAGTTAAGGTATACCATAGGTGGTCTTAATCCTCTTACTGGAGCTCTTTACAGAGCATAACATATGGAGACAAAAGACAGACAAAGAGAAGCTAAGACAAAGAAGCCAGAGAAGCTGAGAGAGAAGGATATGCAGAAAATAGAGAAAAACCACAGAAACAGAGAGGGAGCCACTGAAACCAGAAGCTGGAAGCAATGAAACCCTGGAGAGAAGGGAGAGCCCAGCAGATGTCCCGATACATCTTGCCACGTGACAGAGGAGCTGAGGCTCACGAGTAGCCAGTCTTCAGGGAGAAAGCATTGCCTATTGATACTTTGATTTGGACATTTTCATAGCTTCAGAACTGTAAATTGTACGTTAATAAAACCCCACTGAAAAGCTAACTTATTTCTATATACTGCATTTCATAAGCTTTAACAAACTAAAACAGGGGCTATGGGAAAAGATGACATAGCAAATGTTTCCAAAGTGTTTACAACCAGATGACTATGAGACAGAACCAACCATTACAGAAATATGGAATCCATAAAGGAGAGAAGATATGAAGAAAGAATATGAAGAGTTTAGATTTGGGCATGATGACTCCGAATTTGTAGGATTGTATTCAGGATGACAAGACCAAGAAGTGAGTGGAAATGAGATTCTGGAATTTGGGAGGGATACAGGGAAGAAAGTTGTGAATTTGAAGTTCCTCTCCATGGTGGTGTTGCTTGGAATCTTTGGGCTAATGAAATTGCTACAGGGAAGAGTTTTGACACTGGACCAAAGAAGATTGAGAATGCAACTTTGGGTTAAGAGGAAGGACTGAAGGAGATATAACTTAAGGTGGTTGTTGCATCAGGAGGAGGGTAAGAGTAGACGGTATGACAGAAGAAGAGATAGATAGGAAAGCAAGTCAGGGAGGAGTGGGTCCATTGTGACAGAGACTTCTACTCTCAACAGAGGGGAGGATTTTGGTTTTATTAATTGGGAACTCCATGGACTCCAGGACTCCTGCTTGGCAATGAGAAGTGAGTTTGGGGCAAGGAGGGAGACTGTGAATGGAGATGAATATTCCAAAACTGTGGACCATGAATGGAAAGAGAGAGGCTGGGGCAACTTGACATAACTTCACTGTCAAGTAGAAATCTTTCATTTTCCAGCTCCATCTCTCTCTCCTATTTGCCAACCTTTCATCCCACTTTCTTTTCTCTATTTCCTTGTTTCCTGATTTTCTCCTAATTGAGGGACAGAAAATCTGATTAAGCAGATGAGCAACCTGAACAAATGGTAGAGATGGTGATAGAAAACACTAGTAAGAGAGGAACTAGTGAATGGGTGGGCTCTTGGTGAAGGGCTAAGAGGAGGGGAGGGAGCTGGAAAAAAACTTAGAGATCAGCAGCCTAACAGCCAGTTAGTGAGAGTCCTTGGTCTAGGACCCCTTCTCTTTATATCATCATCCACTTCTCTTTCCTATATGAGGTACCAGGTAAGACTATTCTAGTTGGAAGAACAGTTGTATTCTGAAGCTTGGACTATTGCCACTTCTATTGATGTCAAGCAGCGCTGCCCACTGATAAATAATTAGAACCCCACTCTCCTTAATCATTCCTTAATCAGGAATAGCTCTCTGGTACCTAGGGAACACATTGGCTCTTGTGGAGGAGGTTCTTGCTTTCTAAACAACATCCCCACACTTAGCAGGCTTGAAAATGACCTGGGTCTAGTCAATTGAGAGGCAGGGGCTTCCTCCTTGGGTAGATGAAAGGCACAGAGAACAGGCATGCCCCCCTGACCTCCTGTTCTATGCACAGAGGAAAACTTTTCTACCCTTGCTCACCCATCCCAGACCAGAATTCACCAAGGAAGAAAGACTTAGTCCTTTAAAGTGCTGACTCATAGCATCAACTTTGGACTTGGAATGATACTATTTTTGTTTCCATTCTGTCTTTATAGTTTGAACTTTCCTTTTGATGTTCTGTAAATATTCATCATCTCAAAGCCTTTGGAATTGCAATGGCTTTTAGTCAAAACTGAGCAAAATGTGCCATTTGAATGATAAAAACCTCATTAAAGTAAGGGGAAAGGAATTCTTTTCCCTTTGTACAAGCCAATTAAGTGACTTTACAATTAAAAAAAAAAAAGTCTAGCTCTTTAGAGTTTCATATTCCATAAACCTGTTTTTAATTAATAGAGGTGACAGATTTTAGGTTCAGGGTACAAATTTTGCCTCTAGTGTTGTACAACTAACATTAATGAAGGGTATTAAAATTTTGTGAGAGAGGGAAGAGTTTCCCAGCCCTGTGGGTTTCTGCCTCTAGGCTGAGGTCCTTGACAGCAAGTTGCTTTGTTTGATGCAGTTTGCATTTCCCTGAAAAAATGTGCAGGCCAGGCTAAAGGTAAGTAAGGGAGATGTTGGGAGGTATGGTGTCAAAATTCCAAATGGCCAAATTTGTTTTTAAGACAGGTTAACAATGTAGGAATGAATTAGGAAGAATTTCATTTTCTTTTGTGGGTAAAGGGGGAGGGTATAGAGACGAGGGAAGTAACAATTATTCAACCTGGCCAGGTACCTGACCAGTTCAACACCCTTTCATGATAAAATCATTCATCACAACTTGGAAGGGGCATTTGCTGAAATTCTTAGTGTATGGGGGAGGAAATAGGGTTAGAGAGATGAGCTACCTGGTTCCAGTCTGCTGGGTGTGATAACAGTGCTGAGATAGAATATCTCTCAGAACTTGGGCCCATCCAGTCCAGGGAGTTTTTCCTAAGAGACAAAGCATTGAGAGAAAAAAAAAAAAAAAAGTATTGACAATTATGCGAAACTAAACCAAATATTTGACATAAAGGATGAAAGAAGCACAAATGTAAGCCTATCTTTGTCCATCTCTCCCTCTTTTCTCAAGGTCTTTTCAAAGCCCTGCCTGACTACAAAATTTGGTTCTTCTGATTGTGAAGAGTGTATTCTACTTTGATTTGAAACAGGGTTTGATGAGTGTAGTAGGTAGACCAGATGATTCAGAGCATTTCTGCCCATCTTTTCAGAGAAATGGAGCCATTGGAGGGTCGGGGTTGGGGGGGGGTTGTTCATTGACAACTGCTGTCTGCCCTCTAACTCCTTCTTTTCAGCATGGGCACCATATGTAGAAAGCAGATGATCCCAAACAAACACAGCTGAATTGAAAATTGATCATGCAACATGAAGAATAAGACTGTCTCAATGAGACCCAGATTGCTCAGTGGTTATGAGATTTGCATGGACACCAAATAGTTTTAATACTTTTTCTTTTTTTTTTTTTAAATTTGCATATGGGCAGGAGGCACCAGGGATTGAACTCCAGACCTCCAGCACGGCAGGTCGGAGCTCTGCCTGCTGAGCCACGGCAGCCGCCCTTAATACTTTTTCTAGTTATAAAATTAACTCATGCTCTCTATCAAGCATTTAAAGAAGAGTTAATATCAATTGTTCACAAACTCTTCTAAAAAATAGAAAAGGAGGGAATAGTTCCCAATTCACTCTTTGAAGTCGGTATATTACCCTGATACCAAAAACCAAAGATGTCACAAGAAAAGAATGCTACCAACAATATCACTTATGAGGAGATGCAAAAATTGTTTACAAAATGCTAGCAAACCACATCCAGCAGTAGATAAGAAAGGATTATATACTATGACCAAGTAGGATTTATCTAAGAAGTTCATGGTTGGTTAAATGTTTGTAAATCAATCAGGGTACTATATCATATCAGTAGAAGAAAGGATTGCCTCCATAGATACAGAAAAAGGCATCTCATAAAGTCCAACACCCTTTCATGATAAAATCACTCAATAAACGTGGAGTAGAAGGGCATGTCCTCAACCTGATAAAAGGCTTCTATGAAAAAAACCACAGCTAACATCATACTTAATGCCAAAAGACTGCTTTCCTCCCAAGATCACAAAACAAGACAAAGATACTCACTCTCACAGCTTCCATTGTTCTGAAAATTCTATCTGGTGAAATTAGGTAAAGAAAAAAAGCAAAACAAAAGAAAAACTAGCAAACAACCAATAAAAGATGCCCATATCAGGAAGGAAAAAATAAAATATTTACAAATGATATTATATAGAGAGAACCCTAAGACATCCACCATAATATTATTAAAACTAATGCATGAGCTCAGTAAGATTATAGGATACAATATCAATATATAAAAATCAGTTGTATTTCTATATAATAGCAATAATTAATTTCCAAATCAAATTAAGAAAATAATTCCATTTACAATAGCATCAGAAAGAATAAAATACTTAGGAATAAATTTAACAAACAGTGAAAAACTTGTATCTGAAAAACTATAAAATATTACCAAAAGAAATTAAAGAAGGCCTAAATAAATAAAATGAGATCCCACATTCATGCTTTGGAATACTTGGTATTGTTAAGAAGGCAATACTCTCCAAATTGACCTACAAATTTAATGCAATCCCTATTAAAATCCCAGCTGGCTTTTGTAAAGAAATTGAAAAGTGATCCTACACTTCATATATAAATTCAAAGGACACTGGATAACCAAAGCAAGCTTGAAAAAGAACAACAAAGTTAGAGGACCCATACTTCCTAATTTCAAAATTTACTATAAAGCTACTATTATCAAAGCAGTATAATCTTGGCTTCAGCATAGGTATAGAAATCAATAGAATAGAATTGAAAGTCCAGAAATTAAACCTTAGATCTGTGGGCAATTGGTTTTTGACAATGGTACCAAGACAGTTCAGTAAGGAAAGAATAGTCTTCTCAAAAAATGATGCTGCAACAATTGGATATCTACACTCAGAGATAAAATTAGATGCCTTGCTTACACCATATACAAAAATTAGCTCAAAATAGATTGTGTACTTCACTATAAGAGCTAAAACTATAAAACTTCTGGAAGAAAACATCAGAGTACAACTTTGCAATGTTGGGTTAGGCAATGATTTATTGGATATGTCCCCAAAAACACAAACAGAAAAAACCCAAACTGATAATTTGGATTTAATCAAAGTTAAAAACTTCTGTGCTTCAAATAAGACCATCAAGAAAGTGAAAAAGAAAATCCACAAAAGAGGAGAAATACTTTCAAGTCAGATACAGGACTTATATCCAGAATATATAAAAATACTTTCTAATTCCATAGTAAGATAATATTTGGCAAAGATTGTGAGTATACCTGATACAGATTAAAAGACGCTCAATATCATTAGTCACTATGGAAATGCAATCAAAACACATTGAGATGGCACATCACACTCACTAGGGTGGTTAAAATAAAAAAAGACAATGAGTTTTGGTGAGAATGTACAGACATTGAAATCCTCATGCATTGCTGGCAGCCGTGTGAAATGGTACACTACTTTGGAAAACCGTTTGGCTGTTCCTCAAGATGTGAAACCATCGTGTTGTAATATGTATTGGTTTGAAAGTATTGTGTACCCTAGAAAAGCCATGTCCTTTAATCCTGATTCTATATTGTAGGATAGAAACCTTTGATTTGATTGTTTCCATAGAGATTGACCTACTCAATTGTTGGTGTGTCCTTTTAACTAGATGGAGGTATTACCCCACCCATTCAAGGTGGGTCTTCATTAGTTTACTGGGGTTCTTTAAAAGGGGGCAACGTTTTAGAGAAAGCTCAGAAGTGACATAGACACAGACGTTTGGAGATACTCGGAGTGCCGAGTGAGAGAGCAGATGCCTAGAGACGTGTTTGGAGATGCAGAGCCCAGCAGACACTGCCATGTGCTTTCCCATGAGATGCTAGGCAAGCCAGAACTCAGAGTTGTGCCCAACAGAGTTAAGTGAAGGCCCGCAGAAGCTTAGAGAGGAAACCACTGGCATCAGAAGTTGGAAGCAGTGAAATGGGAACAAAGACCAGCAGATGTCAACCCGAGGCCTTCCCATGTGACAGACATAGGTCTTTCCTCAGTCAAGGTATCTTTCTTTGGATGCTTTAGTTTGGGCATTTTCATGGCCTTAGACCTGTAAATTTGTAACTTAATAAATTCCTTTTTTAAAAGCCATCCGTCTCTGGTATATTGCATTCCCGCAGAATTAGTAAACTAATACACCATATGACCCTGCAATTCCACTCCCAGGTGTATACCCAAAAGAATCAAAATCATGCGTCTCCACCAAAACTTGTACATGAATGTATGAAGCTTTATTCATAATAGTCCAAAAGTGGAAATAGCCTATATGTCCATCAGCTGATAGATGTTTAAGTAAAATATGGTGTAACTATGCCATGGAATGAATGAACCTTGAAAATATTATGCTGAGTGTAAAAAGCCAGTCTCACACATATACAAAACCATGTATTATATTGATTACATGACGTGTCTAGAATAGACAAATCTATAGACAAGTCAGATTAATGGTGTCTTAGGGATGGAATGGGTGGTCGGGAGTGACTGCTACAGAGTATGGGGTGATGAAGAATCTTCTGGAATTAGATAATAACGATAGCTGTACAACTAAATATCCTATTTTCATCGAATTGTACACTTGAAAATAGTGAGTTGTATGACGTGTGAATTGTGTATCATAAAATTGTTTAAAAATTAGTTTATCCTTATTATAGATAATTTGTAAATTGCAAAATCCTGGAAAACCTAAATAAATGATTTAATGATCACCTATACACCCAAAGCTAATATTTTTCTATTTCCTCTGTGACTGTGCATAGAGAAATCTTTTTTTTTTTTAAGGGGGGTCGTGAATTACACGTACAAAATTCAGTTTCCTCCTTTTCAATGAAATTGAGAAAGTTTGGGATCCTCTCGCTTAATCATTGCCTATTTATCTGGTCTCTTATTTTTACACATTGCGTTGCTTCTAGTTCAAGTACAATTTTATCATTCTAGGTCCTTTATATGTAATTATTACTCATCCTTATGCATTAGCTTTTATATGAATTTTGAATATTTATTTGGGATAGAATCTTGGTAGCTGGCTATGGGAGTGGCCTGTCCTACCTGCAGGCAAAATAGGAGAGCATGGTTTGTAGAAAGTTTAAAAACAATAAGTCTAAAACTTTCTCTGCGTTTTATTATCACCATGTACCAGCAATTCTAAATATTGTTAATGATGAAATACTCCTCCTTGGTGGGTTAGATTGCTCCTACTGTGCTTCCTTCCTCAGTACAGCAGTGTGTAAAAGCAGGATTAGTGAATCAGACAATGGGAATCTTTTTAATTGTTTTGATATATATTTCCAACTTAATATTCAGGATGCAAAAATTATATATATTCCCCAACTTTGTATGAGATAATAAAAATATAGTTATAGTGTTATTAATAAACCTGCTACTCTGATAGAAAATAGCTGATTAAAATTTTTGCTACTAATGGGGTTGAATGTGTTAAATTTGGGGCCGGTTTTTGTACAATGTTTTTTTTAAGCGATTTGTAAGAACTCTTCATATAGTAAAATGTTGGTTCTTTATATCTTTGGAGATAATTTTTATTTTGTCACTTTTTACTTTTTTAGTTTGCAGATTTTTAAAGTTTTTATGTAGACTTTTATTCATGGTTATCTTTACTGCATAACAATTTTTGTTTGAATTTTTTAAACGTGGGACTCTCAAGCTATGGTCTTCTAAAACGCTGGGAATAAAATTAGCTCATAGTAAACGGGCAGTAGTAACTTTTTTTTTTTTTTTTTTGACACAAACTTTTTTTATTGGCAACTTAGAAACCACTGGCCTCAAGTATAACTCTACTTTGTAATAAGTCGTTTTCCCACAATCATACTTTCAAAATGTGGAAGTGTCTTTTAGTTATTGAAAAACAGGAACTGACCTAATACTCAAAATGTCTTAGTATCTACCGGGCAGTAGTAACTTGATGAGAATTCCTATGAAAAGAATGCTGAATTTTTTTTTAGTGAAAGCATTGCTGATGTACCTCATAGGAAATATTCCCTATAAGCTACTGACATGGAATCTCAGCTCTGCGAGGAAAACTCTGCACCGTTAATTTCAAGCCCCTCTTTTATAGGCAGAAATCAGAACCTCCAAGAATTTGGGTAATTTGCCCAAAATTTGCACAAAAATGCATCTCTTTGAACTGTTAATCTAGTTCTTCTGCGCAACCTCACCCTATCCCTTTTTCTCTTGTCTTATCTGTTAGCTAAACTTCCACAAATTCTTTATTTTCCAGTAAAGCATGCATTTGATTGTACTTTTTCCCTTTCTACTAAAGCATCACCTGTTAATTATGAAAAGAATGAAGAAAATACAGATAAACTCAAAAAGAAGGCAATTTAAGACACTTTGAATCCTTCCCTATACCAGAGACAACTATTAACGTTTTTATGTGTTGTTCATTACCATTTTATTTACCTGTGTATATGTGTCTGCTTGTGTATGCATATCCTACTATATATTTTCTTTTATAATGTGAATCTTTGATAGGTTCAATAGATTCGTTTGTTTAGTTTGCTTCTAATTTTTGCTTTTATGTTACAATTACAAACACTGTGGGTAGCCTTGGCTATATTTCTTTATAAAATCTTAATTAGTACATTAGGACTATATCCCACAATTCCAGTTTCCTTACGAGCATTTAAGATTTCAATTCACACGAAAGGCTTACTTCTATTTTATGTTTTTAAATTGTCAAGAAACATCTTAAATATATACAAAAGAAGAAAAAACACTATCACTGGCTTCCCGATGCATCTGCCCAAGCTCATTTTACTTCCAGCTCAGCTCCGTGCCACTTACAGCCTCAAGCCCTCATCCCTTTCCCATCCGAATGGTTTAAAATGTGACACCCTAGAGTATCCCTTTCTGACTGATTGGAATCTTGAAGACAGTGAAAAATTGACTGGTTGTTCCCGAAGGAACGTGGATTATCCTTGATTTTCGAGTGCTCATGTCCACAGCATGTGGGACGTTTTATTTCTCAGGTCTCTTCACGTGCTCGTGTGCAATGCGGCGGTCTTTGCTCTGCCTTGGAGTCTCACCACCGACGGCCTGGAGACCACCTTCCAGGTGAACCACTTGGGACACTTCTACCTGGTCCAGCTCCTTCGCGATGTCTTGTGCCGCTCGGCCCCGGCCCGCGTTGTCGTGGTCTCCTCGGAGTCGCATAGGTGGGTTAGAATTCTCTGTTTGTCCCTGGGCCTCTAAACTTGAATGGGCTAATAAGATCCCCCAGGTTCTCTCTCTGAAATAATTTTGACTAGTCCTGCTCTGATAAGGGTGGGTGTGTTCAACCTGGTTCCCTGCGTTTTTCTAGGTCTTTTTTTCTTTGTGGGTCTCGGGGAACATACGGGGGGATTGTCCATAACAATGTAGATTTATTTTTTTTTACAACTATACTTCAAGCCCCTCATTGATTTTGCTTTGAGATGGAATAATAATTGATTAAATCTGAATGGCATGACCTTTATTGATTTGTCATTCAACAACTTCAACATCTTACCAAGAAGAATGTGCAGTTATTCTAGCAGGAGAAACAATGCAATTAAAGACTGCGAGATGAAATCCAATTGTTTTATAATGAGAAATTAGGGAATTCAATGCAGACATTAGCTGTGTAATTGTAGAAAGGGAAGTACTGTAGTTAGAACATATTAGAAATCTGGCCATGCCTCTTTTGGTTAAAATTTCAATTAAAACATCAGATGGCACTTCTTTTCTACTACCATTAGGAGAATATTCAATTGACTAAAAAGATACTTGAAAATTTCATTGTATTTTCAGCATATTTGTTTCTAGAGTTGGATAAACAATTATTTGTCTAAAGAGAAGTGCTCTGAAAAGACAAAGGACTTACTTGGTGCGACTGGATTTAATAAATGTTGGGAAGATTTCTCTTCCACGTTTTCCTGGTGGTGGGGTGGGGTATGAGGACTTCCACTCTTAGCAAAGTGAAAAGTATTTTACTTTGGAATATTTTACTCTGGGAAAAATAAAAGGCGCAAGGGCCTATTCCCCCCCCCCGCCCCGTTCTCTGTCTTAAGTCCTGAAATGTTTTAGTGACCCAGAATGAAGCTTATTTTTTAAATCATGCTTCCATAAAATGTAACCCCTGGGACTTGGAAGAGAGAGACCAGCCAAGGGTTAGCCTGAACCCTTTATCACTCCCAAACACAGGGGCTTATGGTATAAGTGACATACTGCAGCTCGATTTACTTTTAGCATTTTAAATTTATGATGGCTGAAATGAAAGGAAAATGCCAGTAATAATCCTCCCCCACATTAAGAGACATGAAACATCTAGTAATTAGGTGGTAACAAAATCTGGACATTCTTATCTTGGCGAATCACACCAGGTTGGTGAAAGAAAAGTAGAGTGGCCTGGTGGAGGAGTGAGTGAGGCTACTGTGGGGGCAGGCCGGGGAGAGAAGGGGAGAGAGGGAGCTCTGGAAATAAATCTGCCAGCCCCAGTCACTTGCCAGATGTGGAGGGCACCACGGGACATGTTTAAATGAGCTGGTATTTAATGGGAGATTATGTTGAATTGTCAGCTGCTCGCTTCCCTTTGTAAATCTGTATCTCAAATGGTATTTCATGTGACGTCTTTGTTCTCTCTTTAACTGCAGTGCTAATTTGTGCCTACCTTGGAGATCTAAATCTTTATTTCCCTTAAAAGAGGAATTTGGAGGGAAGAGCCGTGGTCTCCTGAGTTAGATCCATTTTATCTTATACACAAGATCTTGCCGACATGTGTTATCAGACCCACACCTGATGACAACCTTGATTTTCTGCTTTCTGGATATCATTTGCACATATGAAAGGGCGTTTGCACAAAGTGCTAATTCCCCCAAGCTGGTTAGTTTCGCTTGGACCAGGTCCCATGGCATCCCAGAGCAAGTGTGGGGTACCTGGAAGCACTTCCTTGCCACTCAAGGACACAGAGCCCTAAACCACGTTGTAAAATGGAATTGTTGCTTTCTAATTACTTCCGTAAACCTTGGTGGAATCTCTTCGTTGGAGTCAAGACCCCCTGTTAGGGGGAAAATAAAGTCCTGTGCTTGCAGAAAATATTATACCAGACGGCCCCAAGGCAAGATATTTATTAGGTTCCCCATGTCTTCACTGTATTTTAGTTACTTATCTGGAGTCTGCTACAAGTGAATTGAATTTCACATACCTAAAATACATCATATTAAAATGAGAAGTTGACTTCCTTGCTGTGAAAAAACTTCAGATAACAATTAAAATAGAATGAAAAGCGTGGTGCGCTGGCTGAACAAGTCTAAATGGCTGCAGCTGTGTTGAGCGCCAAATTGCTACGCATACCCGCGCACCACGCAGCTTCTAATGCAAATTCAGTTCTGTTCTTTGTACATGCCAGCTTTTGTCTACATAGAATCCAGCCTAATTATTGTGGTTTGGTAATTTAAAAATCCTTAGTTAAAGAAAAAAAAAAGCAAAATAAAAACAAGGAAGGCCGGTACATATGGAAATAGCAGATAGAGATCCCCTCAAAAAACAAATGTTAATGTCCAGAGGGCAAAGGTTAACATTTTTAGTGTCCTAGTAAGGGGATAATTCTATTAAAACATTGCAGTTTGCATGTTGTCAATTTTTATACCTGAAAATATAGAGGGCAGCCTTTGAAGAGCTGTTTTACTGCTTCTTTAGCTGAGGGGTTAACAGGGTGACTTTCCAGAAAGCCTGTCTTGGCTCAGAGGAATCAGAAAGCTTACCCAGAGGACTGTCAATACAAACTAATCAGACCTTAAAAATGGGGTTTCTGCCCAAGAGATCAGCAGGGCAGGAAATCGGGGTTCTGCGCCGGTAGTGAAGGGGGAGGGCTTATTGTCATGAGAGGGAGGCTTGTGCCTCTCCGTCTTCAAACTATCAGGCAGCATGGTTCCCTCGAATTCCTCATCCTGTGTTTTCTTGCCTCATTTCTAGATTAGGAACAGCTTTTCTCCTTTTAGGAGTTTGTCCTACCCCATGTTCCCCAGTCATGCGATGCTTCTGCATTGTCCTTAAAAACCAAAGCAGGGAACTCACTCTGAACTTTATTAGAAAATGCCTCATGCAAATATTCGTGAAGAACGGAGGCTCTGAGTCTACTGATGGATTTTGTGGTGTACAGGACCGCAGGGCCGAGGCTTTTTTTTTTTTTTAATATGGGAAATTGGGCCTTTTAGACTTCCAAAAACAGGATCAAGCTGCATTTCCATAATCTTGTCTTTAGTCCCTAACATGGTTCTGGCATCATGCTAGGCCACATGTAAGGGGCTCAGAGACTACCTTACAAGAATTCACAATCTAGGGTTGGGACCAGGTGGCGTGGTTTGCAGTCTGGCGTGCTGACCGTAGAGGCAGGTACAAGCTGTGGGTGGGACTGCAGATGGCCTGCCTGGCTTTGGTGTTGATCCCTCAGGGGTGGCAACATCATTGCATGCTCGGAATGATATCATGACCTGGGTACTAGAAGGCAGACACTTATAATTTTCACCAAAACGTATATTTCACTCTACTTTGTGTGGCTTCTTTCAATCTATCCTCTACTGCCACCCAAGAAATCATTGTGACAGGTAGCTGTGGGAGAGTTAGGGGAGAGCTGACACCCACAGGGGTTTCCAGCAACAGTTAATGAGAAAAGGACTCAGGCAGGAGCGGAGGATGCTATTTTTATCCCATACCTTTTAGATATTTAGATATTTTTAAATCCTTTATGCTCTTTCTACCCAGAATAAGTAGCATTTCCAAATCATGACCCAGATCTTGTATCATCGGTTCTCCACCCAATTGCCCCTTTTTAAAACAAATGATTTTGCAATGCTTAATTATTATATTGAAATAAAATTCAGAAACAATATCACCTCCCTTCAAAATATATTTTTAAATCAGCACAATAGCTTAATTGCAGTATGAAGGAAAAATGAAATGTGAAACAAACTAGAATGTGTTTCAGAGTATAAATGCTTATGTGGTGTGACGGGAAAGGTAAGGAATCAGATGTGTGAGAGTCAGAAATGCAGACTGTTAACAGGTGTGTTGTGTTGCAGATTTAAATACAACTAGTGTTGAGTCACGCCCTTCCCAGCCCTCCCCCCAAATACAATCTGAAAGTGCATTCGTGGTGTGCTGATATGGTAGCTGCATAACACTCCTGGAAATTCAGTGAATATTGAAACTGCCTTAGACGATTAAGCTCAGAAACATGGGCTCTTCCTACAGTTTGGAGACTTGAAAACCGGCAGCCAACAATTAGTTTCAGAATCTCATTGCCATATCCTTGATGACACTTCTGGCTGTCGGCTCAGCTGATAACTTCCGAGCAGCGATGCCATTTAACCCTAGAAATTGGATGTCATGTACTGAGACCTGGAGAAGGGATATTTAATTTCCATAAGAGATTGTCATCTGCCCTCGTGATGCTTCTCTTGGTCTTAGCCCAACCTGTGCTGCTCACGTTAAAGAAGAAAGAGATTTTTCCATAATTTTATTTTACCTTTTTTTGTTTGCTTGTTTTGTTTGCCATAGCCCTTTTCTAGAATACTTTCATTATGCTTCCTTATTCCCCAGTGCAGATGTTCAGAGTTAATTTAACGAAGCAAAATATGAGGGGTCCTTAACAAAGATGAAACCATCTAGAAAATTCCTTTGTTCCCATCCCCCCCCCTTTTTTAAAGGGCAGTCTCTATTTTGTTGTTATTTAAAAAAAAAAAAAAAGGAAAAAGAAAGGAAGGAAGGAAGAAAGAAACAAACAGCTGGTGTTTAATGACTCAGTCAGACCCAATTATAAAACATCAACTAGTTACTTTGATTTGTGTGCATCCATGCCATGGGTATACTTAAAAACATTAGAGTCTGCCAGCACTCATTTTGGCTTTGTTTACATTTATCTTTTAAACGTATAAGACTATTGATGGCACCTTACCGAGGTTATAACCCCTTTATAATCATTAATTTTTAATCTGGAAAAGAGTCTTGGAGGCAGCAAGACTCATCTATATTTACTTGGATGCCCAAATGAAAATACACAGAACTCAAGCGCTGGCTAAAATAATCCAGGAAAGCCCCGCAAAGGTTAGGAATGTGGTGTCTTTCAGCTTCCAAAAAGCAGCAGCCCTATAAGATGTTTTTCCATTTAATTTAATTATCCTTGAACTTCCTGTTGGAGGTTTTGAAAAATATCTCTTAGGGAGGGCCAGGGTGGGGGAGTGGGGGCAGCCTGTTAAAACTGCTACATTTATGAGTTAGGGCCTTTATTAAGTCTATCTCTGGGTTCAACTGGTTTTTAATTGTGAAATCACCATTATCTATTTTTAAGGGAGACTTTGTTTCCATGTATGCATGATCCACTTCTCTCTGTTAGTTTCTTCTGATTTCTAAAAAAATAAAAAGACAAAAAAGCTCTATAGGAATTCAGCGCCTGGTTGTTTCACGTCCTGAGCATATTTCCTCATGTTTTAGATTCACAGATATTAACGATTCCTCGGGAAAACTTGACTTCAGCCGCCTTTCTCCATCGAAAAGCGACTACTGGGCCATGCTGGCTTACAACCGCTCCAAACTCTGCAATGTTCTCTTCTCCAATGAGCTGCACCGCCGCCTGTCCCCACGCGGGGTCACGGCGAACGCGGTGCACCCCGGAAATATGATGTACTCCTCCCTGCATCGCGGCTGGTGGGTGTACTCGCTGCTGTTTGCCCTGGCGCGGCCCTTCACCAAGTCCATGGTAAGTGAGCGGCTCGCGTCGTGGCCAACAGCCTCAGTGCGCCTTTTGGGAAAAGGGGTCTTGGAGAAACTCAGACACGCCCGTTTGTAGCAGTCCCTTGCCTTTCGTGATGATGAGTCCGGTTTTAGTAAGCTGATGGCCAGGAAGCCATTGGAAAGGGCTCTTGAATGCATTTGCCTCAACCTTGGATGAGATCTTTTTCTCAAAAGTGTCTTGGAGGGCTTGGATAGAAAATACCGTTTTTGAACATGGAGATAAGCGTGGCTGGAAATCTCGTTGAAATTTTGATGGGCCATTTTTTCCCCCTTTGATGTGATTTTTTCGTTCTTTTTTTATTTAGAAACTTTGAAAATGTGTTTTGTTGAGTGCGGTAATTCAAAACTGTGTTTTGTGTTGTTTGGTGGAAAACATGGATTGCAGACTAGCGAATTATTGGCAGATGTGGTTCCTTTGTTTTCATTGAGAATCTGTATCTGGTTCTTCTTTTAATGGGTATAATTCTCCCTTCCCAGAGACTCCTTCACTGGCCAGAAGTACATTTTATTCTTTATTTTCCCACAGATGAGACCTTCTGGCTGAATCACGCTATTATGACATGATTTGGAAAGGTTTACAGTGTGAATATGAAGTTTTTACAGTCTAGATGGTTGTGTAACAACCAGGCCTAGAAACTTTCTTCATGGAAGGAGGAAACTTTACCCTATATCCTTGGAATATTACTCTTCTCAACCATAGGCCTTTAATACGTTTTTTTCCTATTGATGGGTACTGCTATTCCAGTTGACAACCAGTTAGCATCCGGTTCTCAGGAATCGCCCTTACCCCTAAACCGATTCTGGCCTTTAGGAGTCTTACAGGTCACCCCATCCACTCCCCAGTCCCTGGGCCAGTGGCCTCGCAGCCTCTGCCTTTAGTCCACCTGCTTCTCCTGTACCAGCACCGACCGGCTGCCCTGAGCCATTGTGTTTGGGAATGGCTTGTAAAACCACCACCACAAAATGTATTTTGAACTGCTTAGGAAAAAATAAGTGAATCCTTTATTCTAAACACTTACGTGGTTTTAAGAAATTCACTGTAAACAAACCCAGCCCGAGAGTTGAGTACTTGAGATCCGAGGAGGTGGAAGGAGAACCTATGGAGAATAGGTCTCCATGTCGCAGGCTGCAGTTCATATCTAGAAGTCAGAAAATAGAACCTGTGTGTGCCTGTATCGCGGCGTGCTGAAATTTCCCCATCACTTTGCTCTCAGTTCTGGGGTGGTGGTACACTCTCTATAAGGATTTCCTTGACTGTGATTATGGCTCATACTCTGTGATGTCCTTAGATTTATATAATGATGATGTATATGGGTCTGAAGTGGGTGCTGGTGTGCCCTATATGACTGTGGATGGGGCGTTTGAATTTGGGAAGGGAGGGAGAGCACTTTTTTTTTTCTTTCTTGATTTCTGCTACCCTGGTGCTTTCAGGACCAATGGCCTAATCAATAAATAGGGTGTGTAATCTTTGTGACTGATTCTTCTTCTTTGTATTTGTTCATTGGCGCTAAAAAAAAAAATGCTCTCCTATGACAGGGAGATTTTTTTGTTTTCTCCCCCTTCTTTCAGAGTTTCCCTGTTCAAAGAAAAATGAGGGAAACAACTTGGAGGTAGGTCCAGGACTGGGGAAAATGTCGGGAGATGGTGTAGCCATCTCTCCATTGGTGTGGACTCCAGTGGGTAAAGGTTTGTTGCCTGAAAATGGCAGCAACTCTTATTGTGCAGCCTGCTCCCAGCGCTTAAGAACTCTGAGCAAGAGCAGGTGGAAGGGGAAGGAAGACAGGTTCTGATAAAATAAAGTGGGCTGGATGTTTTTGTTTTCAGAGCTGGAGTCAGTTATTATCTAGTATCTAATGTAAAGTGTACTTGGTTAAAGAGGATTTGATTGTTGACTCTTTCGACTTGACTGGAGGATCTCTGAGAACTGCTGGTGGATGAGGTGGACAGGAAACTGGGTCATAATATCAGGCTATTGCTGTGTGTGGGGAAGCATGGGCAGGACTCAAGACAATTGGAAAACAAGGTGTAGAGTTGGAAACTCAGGCGAGCATCACCTGTCAGGTGAGAAAGCGCAACTGGCATTAGGGGAAGGTTGCTGCTCAATGAGCCCCACACCTGTGCTCATTGTGGCCAGGCCAGATACCAGGACTGAAAGATGCATTCTGCCAGACTTGCTCAGCCAGTGTGCTGAGGTCCCCCCTGCCTGGATCAGGAGAGCTCAGGCAGAGACTACCTATTCACAGGCCTCAAGGACTGCAGCAGAGCAGAGCTTGGGATTGAAAAAAATGCCTGCTGGGAGCAGTCTTGGGGAACAGGTAACACAGGATCTTAACTTTTTGGACCTGTGTCTAAAGGAATGCAGGAAAATGAACAGTTAAACTTTGAGAGCGTTTGGAGAAGAGCTGTGACATCATGGAAAACCCAGGTTTCGATTAAACTGAAATGAGGGTGGGGGGTGTGTTCATAGAAAGAGCAGAAAAGGTAGATGCTTTCCCTGTGCTGGAGAAGGGATTGTGCATGGCTCCCCAGTGCTGGCCAGTTAGAAAATGACAGCCTAGGGCAGTGGACCTAGGAGCCCTTCTCCTGATACTCAAGCCCCAGCTCATACTCTTCATAATCAGGACAAACTGGGACAAGTCATTTACCTCTCTGAGCCTGCTTTGCCACCCCTAAAATGATGTGAAGATTGGCAATACCACATGTTACCAAGTTGTCCAGTAGGATTTCTGCAGTGATCATGACCCAGGCTGTCCTGCCTGGTAGCTGCCAGACACCTGTGGTCATTGAGCCCTTGAAATGTTGCGAACATGACTGAGGAGCTGTATTTTTTATTTTGTTTCATTTCCATTAATTTTGATTTAAATAGCCACGTGAGACTAGCAGCTCCCATATGGGAGAGTGTGGCTAAATAATGCAGCGAGCTTAGTGCCTGTGGCACAGCAGCGTGTGGTACTTCTTGCCATGATGGCTCCTATTCTTCTTCTTCTTCTTCTTTTTTTTTTTTTTTTACATGGGCAGGCACCGGGAAACGAACCCGGGTCCTCTGGCATGGCAGGCAAGCATTCTTGCCTGCTAAGCCACCGTTGCCTGCCCACTCCTATTCTTCTTCTTGTGACTATTACCTTAGTCCTGAAGCTTATTTCCAAAATGCAGTTGCTGCTGCTAGATACAACGTGGTTGCAAGACTGAAGGAGTCTGTAAACTGGAGTCTGGCCATCCTGGTTGGGGGTGGGGGGCAGTTCTGTCCCTCATCCCAATGGTCCAGGGAGGGGGTTATTGGGGTATCCGGGTAGGTGTTGGGAGCCTGGCTTGGATGACCTCCAGCCTGCATGTCTGATTCCCGAGGACATTATAAGGCATCGACTTAACATATTCCCCTGAGTGATTGGCAAACAGCCTCTTCTGTATGTCACAGGTTGACTTTTTTTTTTGGATAAGCATATAGATTAATAAGACTATGAAATATGTAGCTAAGTTTAGATTTTTATTAAAACCATCTCTAATAATATCTTTATATAGTTATATGTTTGGTGGTTTCTCTTAGCCATCTGAGTTCCATATGGCTCAGTTTATAGAAGTGGAACAGAGACTGGATTTACTTGTCAAACTCACAGCCAGTCACTTCTCGTTCATAAACATTTGGAACTGCGTGTGTTTGGGAGAAGAGCCTGCCTGAGCACAGACCTGGGAATTTCATTGGTAGTACGGACTGAACTGATCACAAAAGTCACCATGCTTTAGCCTTCTGTCCACCCTCGGTGCTGCTTCCCTCGTGATAAGACATTTGTTTCTTGAAGGAAGGGTGTGCTTCCGTCATTTTAGCACAGACATATTTTTGGACGTAAACCATGTGGTGGCATCCCCTTTCTACCCCGTGGAAAAGCTGGAGTGTTAAATTCTGCTGCAGGAGCTCAGCATCGATGCAGCCGCCCCACCGCCAGATGGAGGGTGCCCGGTTCGTGCTTCGTAGCTTTTCTAGTCTTTGACTTGCAGAAAGCATTTTCCTTCTGACATGAGCGCCACTGTTATACAGTCCACTGCATGGGGTCCAGGGAATGAGAAACCCAACCCAGGCGTGTGCCCGGAAGCCCTGCCTCCGGTTCTCCACCCTAGCCGGCTCCCCTAAGTATTAAGCAGCAGTATTCTAATATCTACGTCCCTTTTTTATTTGCTGTGACTTGCTGTGACTATGGTGATTTTAAGTTACAGTAATTAGGTCACCCTTCATGGAGTCAGGCTATTTTAAGTGCCTCTTTAAGGAATATTGTTGCAGATCAGTAATTTTACAATTGGATGTTCTTGTGCAACTTTATTAAATGTAATCTGTCTTTTAAATGTTGCCCTTTTACAGTTATACATTTCTAATTGTTGCTGTAAATGCATTATCACTTTGAAATTAATTAATTTTTCCATTTTGGCCGCCTGCAGTATAATAATCACTAATGAGAAACTCATAGGGATTAATTCTCGGCACAGCGACCCCTACTGGTACAGCAATGTCTTCGCCGCCCTCTCTTGATGTCTGGTGATTGCAGAGAACAGATCAGGCTTATTGAGGTACTGGGGGAGAAATGCTTGTTCCGCCTCCTTCCAATACATGATAACATAAAAATAATAGGTAAAATGGAAATAGGATTTTTTTTAAATGTGGAAAAAAAAACATACAGAATCTGGCTGCTTTTGAAGCATCTTAAAGGATTAACTATTGTTTGCTGAGAGCTTTCTAATAATGAAGTTGCATTATTTGTACATCAAATGTGTGTTTTCCTGTCCCTCTAGCTTTCTTTTATGCAATTGAAATACTCCAACATTATAGTTGGCATATGTGTGCTTAATGTATACTGTATATTGGTATATATTTTCACATATGCCTATTATTCTGTAGGGTTTTATTTGCAAAACCAGATTTTTTATTACATAGTGATTGAAGAGAATCACTATTTTTGCCTGTTTGAGATTCTTGCCTTGCCTGCTGGTTTTAGAACTTTACAATATTCCCAGGTAAGTCACGACTTTTGTGTTTTCAGTCAGGCCCCATGAAGTGTTCCATAACCACATTTATCTCTTTCTTCATTCCTCACAACAGCTCTGCACCATTAGAATTATTATCGTTATTTTGCAGTTAAGGGGCACAGAGAGCTTACCCAACGCGCTCGAGAAGGTGGCAGAGCCAGCCTTCGACGCTGCATTAGCTGTTCCCAGGTCCATGTGCTTTGAGTGTGCCCCAGCGCCCCTGCCTCGTCCATCTAGTTGTGCCATTAGCTTCCACGTTAAAATGTTTGACAGCACCTTCATGAAGTTACCCCACCCTCACGCCCTTCAATAAGCTTTCAGTTCTGGTAAACAACATCTTAGCCAGAGTTCCTAGGTCCAAGCCAGCCCTCTGCAGATCGGTATGTCAATCTGAAGCCCAGCACCGTCACATGCCTCTTAGGGTGTTTTGTGCAACCAAATATTTGTGTTGGCAGGTAACAGTAGAAAGAATATCATGTGTTAGGGTAGCAAGAGCTTAGCAGATGTTTTAGGGAACTGCATTTTCAAGTCATTTTACATTAAAAAATGGCTTGAGTTTGTAGAACTTCTGAAACGATTGGGTTACGCTTCCTCTGGCCATGTAAAGCCAGTCATTGTGTTGAGTTTTAACAGATGTGCAGTTACCCCACTAATGGATGGGACTGTAATGCTGGTTCTGTTGCAAAGTTATAAATTATAACTAGAGAAAGCACAAGATGTCATTCTCCTAACCTTCAGGAAAGCCAAGCTGGGTAATTCTGCCCTTGAATAACCCACTGTGGGGTGATTTATAGTTGTGCAATTTAAAACATAATGAAGGAGATAATTGTTGTTTACTTGTTCTTTAAATTAGTATTTTTCAGAAAAATGCTTCCCCCTCCTCTTTAAATACCTGCATCTGACTACACTTTGGATACCATCAAGGACAAAATTGGCCATTTGAATCTTTGTTGGTACACTGGCATGGCAGATGAAGGAGGAGAAGCAATGGAAATCAGGGGCCTTTTTATACGTTGGAAGAAGGAAATCTGAGTTTCAAAGTGGAACAGCACATTCTTCACTCATCTAAATATTTGCGACCCTGGTGGCAGGAGTGAATGCTCTGGTTGCTCCTGCCTGTCCAGAGAGGTTATGATCCTTTTTGGGGTCGTGGCCACCCCTGGGCTTTCCTGCAGATTTCCCCACAGGAGGACCTGATGTCTGGCCTCCTCTTCCCCCCAGTAGGGCCAACCCCCTCTGCCTCAAACATTCTAACTTTAGAGGATTGATGTTCACATTGGTTTTATTAGGCAGCTCTTGTTCTGCACAGATCTTTAAAGTTTACAGTGTTTATCAACCCAGAGGCAGAGAGATATAGAAGTCTGGAAAAGAGTGAAGGATTTAGAATTAAAGGACCTGTATTCAAACTCAATGCCCACACACCCACCTTTTTTCATTGTATAATTTTGCAACATGATTCAAGCCTGTCTGATGCTCACTTTTTATATCACTTCAGCATCGTAGGGTTGCAAGTTATTAATACCTGATTAAATATGGTTGGAATAATCAAGGTTGGTTTTCTCACATATCGAAGAGAATTGAGACAGCCAAGGGAGTGCTTGGCTACTATCTGGGCAGCTCCTGTTGGTTGTCATGACTTTTCCCTTGTGGTTGCAGAGTGGCTACAGTATCACCAATCATTGTAACTGACACAGGAAAAGTCTAAAGGCAGGATGAGATGGATGGGGTCCTTCCTTTATGCCTCCCTTCTTTATCAAGGAAGGGAACATTCCATCTTAGAACCATCCTCCCTAGCAGACTTCCTTTCAGGTCTTACTGGCCAAGATTGAATCTCCTGTCCATGTCCTAGCTGCAAGGGAGGCTGGGAATGTGCATATCTACATCTTGTGTTTCTAGGGTGGGAGGCAAACTCTGCTGGAAAGAGGACCGGGTTTTTGGACCAGCACTATTGAA
Source organism: Myrmecophaga tridactyla (assembly GCA_004026745.1). Lineage (NCBI taxonomy): Eukaryota > Metazoa > Chordata > Mammalia > Pilosa > Myrmecophagidae > Myrmecophaga > Myrmecophaga tridactyla. The sequence continues at coordinate 61,101 of PVIY010011641.1, forward strand.
TAGGTGTGTGCATAATTCTCTCATCTACCAAATGGGGATGCCATCTGTTTTATGATTATGAAAACAAGTGAGAGCTAAATGGAAGACACTTAGACTAATCTGGTTCCATCCATCCCATCAGCCTACCTCAAGCCACTTTCAGCCTCATTTTCTCTCCTTCCCCAGGTTTCTCAAACATACTATTTGACTATTAGACTCCTCTCCTCCACTCTAGTTACTTTCTGCTCATCTTTCAAAAATCAACCCAAACATTCTGACCCCAAGGAAGTATTTCTTGGTCTTTAGATTCAGTCACACTTTGGTCGAGTGTCCCCATTTTATACTTTCACAAGGGCCTGTGCTTACATGACTGTCTGGAACATATTAGCACCAATAAATACGTGCTGAATGAGTGAATGAAGCAGTGTCCCTTGAAACTTCTCCTTCATAACATTTCATTTAGAAAATACTTTCTGTAGTTTCTTATTTGATGTCTGTCATCCCCTGTCTTGAAAGTTGTGTTTTTGTCTTGCTCGCTATTGTATTCCTGGCTCACAATGTCAGTGCTCAGTAAATATTTGTAAAGGAATAAATGAAAGACGACCAGGTGCTTAACAAATGTCAGCCACTGGCACCTTCATTACCGTTAGCCTCTCTGAGGTTAGCAGGGCATCGTAGTTCAGAATGTGGAAGTTAAGACATGCGTGAGACTGGGGAACCTGCCCAGGGCCGGGTAGTACATAGGAGAGTTAGTACATAGGAGAGTTAGTACATAGGATGCATGGAGGGAGAGAGCAAAAGGGTTAAGAGAGAGAATAAGCCTTAGAGGTAGATGACTCTCAGTTGGAATCCCAGCTCCATCCTTCACTAACTCTTCAGCAAATTTCAAAATCTGATGGAAATTATGCTTTCCCCTGGGTAAAACTGGGATATTATACTTTCCTCATGGGCTTCTATTGAGAGTGAAAGGAAGTCATGAATGCATAGCATCTAGAACATGTATGGTGCTCGATACACACTAACAATTCTTATTGTTATTATCGGTTCATGTTGAGAATTGATGGAAATCGTGAATGTATAGCATCGAGAACATGGTAGAAAATAAGTATTATCATCACTGTCATAATTTTTTTTTTTTTTTAGACAAGCAAAGGGTCGGTCTTCCTCCTGTTGCTTATAGATGTTCTTTCTCTCCGTGGTGGCAATTGCCCCCGCCAGCTCAGGCCTGATTCTCCTTGTGCACATAAAGCATAAAAATACGGGATATGCAACCTGAGTAACTGTGGAGGCAAAACGCGACTAGGTGGGCTTTTGTGGTGTATGTTTAACCCATCCTGGCTTCCTGTTTTATTGCCATCAACAGCACACTATGCTTTGAGAACAGATTGGCCCATTACTTGTTAAATACAAAGAGAGGAAAAGTATATCTGGCACTGTGTGGCTATAGCACCTCATCGTTGTATTTTCCCTGCCTTGCTTTATAGTGTTTTAAGTCTAGCTAAGCTTTTGTTCTGGAATGAGCACCCGAGAGTAGGGAAAAAAGTGAATATCTGGCCTTAATATGTGTGACAAATTATTTAATGAACATTTAACCAAGATTTGAAATTCCCCCAGATTTATCTTTCTCAGTTCCTTTTCTTCTGGGTGGTACCCTTTGGCATTTTGGTAATGCATTGCCTATTTAAAGGCACATTCTATTGGACTCTCTTTCTAGCTTTTTTATTACTTTTTTTTTTTTTTAAGTTAGTGGTGCCTTCTTTGATCCTCCCCCTTCTGGTTTCCTTTTCTCCAATTTCATACTTCTTTCCAGTGATTTTTGGCTGCAACGCAGTTTAGATATTGGATGCCAGCACGATTAAACAGATGCCAGGAGTTTGTATTGCCCCGTGATGCTGCTGCTGAAATGTTTCTTCTACGAACATTGATTTTTGTATAACTTACCGGACACGTTGATTTTCCCCTGTGAGGTGTCAGGTAATGTTTTTTCTAGCAACAAGAAAGAGGACTCAAATCTGGTGCTATGGATTGTTCAGAAATTGAATTCTGTCGTGCCTCCACCCCAATTCTTATTACACTGCGATAAATGAATACTGTGAATTCAATTGGGGGTGGGGGGCCAGGGCCGTGCAATATTCCATGAGTGCCTGTTTTGTGGCATGCATCGTGCTCATGGGTTTACCTTCCTCTCTCTTGTCTGTTTGAATACAATTTTAGAACTCACTGCAATTAAACACTTTGGGTCTGGGCCTCAGGTTTTTTATCTGTAAAATGAGTCAGTTAACCAAGATTCGCAGGCTTCCAGGTTTTGGATTCCACAGGACAGTGTAATTTGAGAGGAAATGAAAAGGGTGACTTACACAGACTTCTTAATTTGCCCAACCTGGTTTAAAGTCAAACCCACCAACCGCCACTGATTATCAACAACGTATCATAAAAGAAAAGATATTTTCAATGCCAAAAACTATAGATAGGACATGATTGTGGGACAAAAAGCAGTCCTCTCAATTGAATCCATTTATCTTTAGGGAAAAACCTATCGGTGTTGCTGTTTCTCTCATTAGTGGAAATGGTGGGCTTACGCTGGGAAACCAGCTGTCTGGTGACCCTGAATCAGCTCCAGGATTCTTCCACGCATCCTTTGGATCCCAAGTTCTAAACCTGCGGTAAAGCTAATTGCATCTCAAGTAATTTAGTGCTGAGCTCGATGTGAGCCCATCTGTGAAAGGCAGACATATCTTGAAGCAGCGGTTGAGTCAAGGGTTTAAGCTGACCTAGTCTATAGGACTTTTTTTTTTTCTCTCACAAGCAATTCTTTCAGACAGTACCCTTTTATAAATTCAAGATCCCACCTCCTTGCAGAAAGGGTTTGGGGCATTAGTGAGTAGAAAGGGGATGTATTGTAGAAGCAAGGCTTACACCTAAATAAATGGTAACTCCTATTCCTGTGTGGCTCACAAAATGATTGGCGTGGATTCTTTTCAATGTTCATTCATTCATTCAGCAAATATCTTTGAGTTGCACCATATGCTAGGGACTTTGCTATTGGCAGAATGCTAAACAAGAACCCTGACTCTATGGGAACCATGAATTTGGGAGACAGATAATAAACATAAATGCAGGAAGAAACCAGTCAGATTTCAGGCTGGGAAGTACCTTTAATTAATTTGAGTAATTGTTTCCACCATTTTATCTTCAAGGAAAGAAATAATCACCTTAGGCTGAAAACAAAAACAATCAAAATCAAGGAAACAGCTTTACTAATTTTTTTGATGAGCCTAAGCTTTGCCAAGATAACCAAATCAGTGGCTATTTATTTGTGTATGAACTGATGGACGGATAACCATGCTTGTTTTTGCTTATTTTATATCTGGTAAAGGCTTAGAGTGAAATGGGGAGAAGCCCTGATGTCTTTTTCTTCCTTTGGCTGTAATATGAAGGTGTAGTTAGTAAAATATCAGTTGAATGCGAAATGATTGTCACACAGTATGTCATAGTTAGGAGCACATGATGGTGAATATATTTTAATTTTATAAGGCTTAAAAAAAAA
>PVIY010011642.1:0-64606 GCA_004026745.1 Myrmecophaga tridactyla
TTATATATATTTATATATAATTATATTATATATATTTATATATAATAAATATATTTAAATATAAATATAAAATATTTTAACAATATTTTAATATAAAATATTATATATTTATATATAATAAATATATATTTAAATAAATATATTTACTAAGTCATTTAATTTTCACACCAATCCTAGTAGGTATGTACTTTCTTAAATCCCCATTTTCCATATGGACAAAGTGAGGCATACAAAACTTGCTACCATTACCCAGTAAATGTCTCAAATGACAGATGCCTGCTTCTATTACCAGTACTTAACCTATCAAACAGTAAAAGAAGCAGTTTAATGAGCTAAAATTCATTCCAATTGAATAACATTTCACTTCCAATATAAAATTAAAAATATACGATACATTATTTTAAGTGTGGCATGTTTCATCAGTGTAAACTTTTTTCAATAATCATAGTCTTGAAGAATTTTGATCATACATATTCTTTCAGAAAACTGGAATCCATCATTTGAATATCTATTTTACATATAAAATAAAATAACTCCTACAAACACTGTGATTGCTGTGTAAAAAAATACATGATAAAATTCTGAATAAATCACTTGTCCATAAGTTATTTAATATTCTAAATTAGTAACCTTTCTAACCATATGCATTTGAGAAATTCAGTTGAGTCTTGGTAAAACCATTAACCTGAAACAAAACTGATAAAGTTCCTAATCACTAAGATATCCTTGTGTTAAGGAAATAACTCCTAAGGAAACTTCATTTAGTAGATAATGAGCCACACAGTTAAGGATAGGAACTTTAAAATGGTGAAAATAGGCCATATACATAAACTGGGAGAGAGTAAGCACAGATTTTCACATCTGTGTATCAGCCGTACTGTGTTTTGTTCTGTTCTTCCAAGGCACCTCCCTTGCTTTTCAGCCCAAGCTTTTGTACACGTTGCCTACTTTACCTCGAACACTCTTCCCTCTCTGACCTTTTATTCATGCCTGAGAAGATATCAGCTCAGATGCTACCATACCCCATAAAGATGCCTAGCCCCCAAACTGGGTTGAAGAAAAAATATATAGGAAAATGTATCCTCTAGAATTTTTAGCAAGAAAAATCATTGTAAAAATAAATGAAACGATAGTGGTTTGTCAAGAGCTGAGTCATGACTACTTGTACCCCTATTGTTGTCTTAAATAAGATAAATGACCACAGTCTGTTTGGCCTCATTTCTTGGCCCAGCATTTTTCAACATAAATCAGAGCCTTTGATTATGTGGCCTCTGGGGACCTCTCCAGTTTTAACATGCGATGATATAGTAATTTTTCACATATTATATCAAACTACTCCCTTTTTATATTTTTCTTTATAGCCCATGAATATTGCATGCATATTTATGATTTTTAAAAATCGAAAGGGGCTTTCACAATGCAATGAACTTGAATATCTGGTTTCTCAATTTAAAATTGAAAACAATGATAATAGTTAACCTTATTGAGGCCTATGATTCCAAACACTTCATATATGTTATCGCACATTGACTTTTATTCACTTGTCTAAACTAGAGCCATTAAAAAGTTAACATTAACTTTTTGTGCTATTTTAGAAAAAGATCAGAGCAAGTTCATTATGTCACTATCAATAAATCTATACTGCTGAATACAGCAGATGTGAAGGGTGAGGGACATACCTCAGAGACAGTATAAACAGAAATCGGATATTAGAAGGATGATATTCGTTCTGAATTTCCCTATCTCAGTAATATTTTATAAGGCTCTATTTTAATGATTGATGAATAAATTGATATCTTAAAATGGTCTCAGATAGATGCATATGTGTTTAGAACAACATGAAAGAAAAACATAAAACAGCATATAATAAAAACATAAGCAACATAAAAGGATAATCATGGGGATTTTTTTTTAGTAGAATGAAAAAATCCCTCTCTCCAAAAAGGAACAGCAAAAAGTACCATGGCAAAGATTAATTTATGGTTGTTATCTTTAGGCTGCAGTGTGCAAACTCAAATACAGTGGCCCAGCATCCAGAATAAATGAATGAGATAAGTTGTATTTAGGACAAGAGAGAGTAACAGGAAGACAGGCAAACTAGAATATATGCTCTGTTCAAAGGAGTAATTGCTACTTTTAGGACAAGAGATCATGTTTGTCAAAGGTCTATTTTTTAAGGCAATCTGAAATATTTTGAGATTCTCACTGTTTTTATATAATGCCCACAAATTGACTTAAAACACTGTGAAGGTGAGCAAGAAAACCTTCTGTAAGCCACATTTAGCCCTCAGACTTCTAGTTTGTAACCCTTCCTCAAAGCCAATGTGCAGTTTCAATTAATAGAATTTTTCTGGCTATCTGTAAGCATTTTTCCTTGACCTGAGGCTTTGGGGAGAGCCAAGTTATATTAACTAAGGTAACTTTGCCAAACGTTAGCTAAGAACATGTTCATTTTGTACTGAATATTTTCAAGAGTCAATGGACGTTAGACCTGGACAGGAAATTATAGATTAAAACCTTATCCAACCTAGTTTTCTCTTTATACTGATATAAAGAATAAGTCCTGGAAGTCTAAGTTGCTTCCTCGAGGCTAAAACATATGTCAGTGCTAAAGTCTTATCTAGTTAGTGTTTTTGAATATGTGTTTCTAAAATTAAATACATCTTAATATTTATGCTGCATAATAAACTTAGTATCATATCTCATTAAACACTCTTTGGAATAAGGACTTAAATAAGATATATGTATTATATATGTGTGTGCATGTTTTATGTGTGTTTATATGTATCTATTAATTATGGCATATTTTCTTTTTAGTCTTTAATAATTTAGAATTGATCTGTGTATTTTATTCATCATTTGTTTATCCATCCATTAATATATTTATTTAACAAATATGAAATGACTACTGTGTCTCAGATATTGTGCAAAGTAGGAAATATATAATATATAATGATTCCAAGAGGCAAAAATATTAAAGTAATAACTTATATTTTCTGTTTTCTATCACTTATCATTGAGTAGGTGTTAATTATGCTGGCTTTGTCTTCAAAAATTCTCCACTAAGGAAGGTAAAATGAGTAGAATTATTCTTATAAAATGAGGAAATAACCATGGAATGGATTTACAGACCTAGTCGAAGTTACAAAGCAAGTTAGTGCCAGCTCAGGATTTAAGCCCAAACTTTGGAAATGCATAAAAGCAGAATAAATCATAGGAATAGGTTATTCATCCACACAAGGCTGTAAATGTAAAAAACAGCTAGAAAAGAATACAATGGAAGGATAAGAAGCTGTGCCAAATTAAAGCCAAGGCAAGGAAATAGCCCTGAAATGATGAGATGAATGATGTGTGAACAAAGCATTAAGATATGAATTATGAATTAAGATGAGAAGTTTCTCTTCATCTGTGTGTCAGAATTTTAATCAAATCCATCCTACCAATGCTTAGATTAGGTTAATTTGAGCTTAGTTCAACACAGTGTTAAATGTGTGAGATGGTTCTAGAACAGGGCTGTCTAATGGAACTTTTTGTCTTGATGTAAATGTTCAACATATTCACTGGCCAGTATAATAGCCACTAGCCACATGTGACTCTACAGCATTTGAAAAGTGGCTGGTGTGACATAGGAGCTATTTAATTTAATTTAATTTAATTGATGTACATTTAAATAGTTGCATGAGGCTAATAGCTACCATAGTATATTGGTCAGTACAGTTTTAGACCCTTAGTTCTAGACATTTTACTTTAAAATCTGTTTCTAAATTATTTGTTTCTGTGGCTTACTTGACATAGTCTTTAAGGCTAAAGACATTTTTAGTTATGACCTAATTCAGTGACATTCAATGTTTATTTATAGTGATGCCCAGTAGGAAGTTAATTGAGATATCACACATAGGAGTAAACATAGGTATATATATACTCACAAAAGTCCATAAAAAAAGAAATTACTTTTGGTATGTAAGTTGTACACTGATGTTTTCTCTAGTATTCTATTCTATTTTTTAAAATGCTGGTCTTAGTTTCAAAAATTCAGCTACCTCACTTAACAGATGAGGAAGCTGTGTCTCACAAATTATACCGGGAAGTCAGGCTGAGAAGCATTTGTATGAATTAGATCACCTTGAAAATAAACACTTGCCTTCTCCTTTACCTTCAGTTCAGAAATGTATAATGGTGGTTATAAATGAACTATTGAACGTAACTATTGAATTAATCTCCTATAGGTAGTCTATTTATGGACCAAATGTATTTTTTCCTACAAAATATGTAAAAATATAAGAGTCTGTGCACTACTTTGTCCAAATTTCCCTCTTGCTCTTTACCTTACAGAGGACTAAATATGGGGCTATCATTTTAATGCAGAATTGTTTGGCTAGGATGCTAATCCTGGAAAACCCTTAGCACACCTGAGCACTTTGCCAGTTGTGATCTTAATCTACACCTAAAATTTGAGAGACCTGCAATTCAATACTGCCATACATAATTGAATCTAAAAGACCAATATTTAAAAGATGGATAATTCTTTAGGTGACCCAAAATGCCAAAGAAAGGAAAAACACTTTCAAGTAAGCGGTGATGCAGTAATTTCTTCCCATTGTAGATGTTCAAACTTACTGAAATAGCAATTTAAATTTATTTATTCTGATTTTAAAACATATATACACACATATGCATATGTATAATTTTTGTGTTTTTTTAAAAAAGAAAACATAAACAAAATAATACAGTTAAGGCATTCTAAGAGTTCTTCAAAAAAGCTTTGGGTTATGGATTTCGAATTACATTTTGTATCAGTATTATAACTGAACATTAAAAAACAAAAGTATATTCTCTATGCTATCAAGATTATTGGAGTGCAGTATACTGTGAATGAGTGCCTGTCTCTTGTCTTCTGATTTTTTTGTGAAAGCTGCCAACACCCATTCTATAAGTGTTGTTGTTGGTGCCTTCATAATCTTATTAGACACTGTCAATGGAAAGTTTTCATATGACAATTCAAATTCATATTCCTTACTCAATTAATCCAAAAAGTGTACAAATGTAGCCCTTGTCTGGTCATGCCACCAGAAATAGGAAACAGGTATGCTCATGGTCAAGCAATAATTAAATCATGACTGCTAACTGGCTGGTAGCCACAGTGCAGGGTCACCAAATTTTTAGAGGTAGCGCATCCGGATTACAGAGTGTTAAAATGTTTTTAGCAATGTGCACCTCAGTAATAATTGTTGCAGACAGGATGCACTGATGGCTGCTAAATTTAGTTGGCAACATTTTAAGCAGAAGCAGGAGGTGTGCCTAGTCTCAAAGTATCTCCCTGAAAGATATTAAAAGGCCAGGGGTGGGGGCGAACTTTGTGCTAGGAAAACCCAGCTGATACCACCTTAACTAGTGGATTATGTTACCATCACTATTAGTAAGACATTCAAACATCATGAACCCTTTCATATAATGCCTTGAGGAGGACATGACATCATTCTGCATTATTCTTGCCTCAAATCTAATTATGAGGAAACATCAGACAAACCGAAATTGAGGGACATTTTATAAAATAATAGCCAGCACACTTTGAAAGCATCCAGGTCCATGAAAGACAAAGAAAAACTAAACTGTCATATGTTGGAGGAAATTAAGGAGAACAAACTTAAATGCAATATTGGATCCTGGATAAGATAATGATTATAAAAAGTATAGAAAAACTGGTAAAATTTGCATAGCAATATAATTTTATTTAATAGTTTTGAACCAACGTTCCTTTCCTAGCTTTGATTTTTGTACCCAGATTATGTAAAATGTTAATTTCAGGGGAAGTTGGATCATAGTATAGGGAGCTCTACTATTTCTGCAACTTTTCTATAAGTCTAAAATTAGTTCAAAATTAAAAATAACAAAAATATACATTGATGAATTATGTTAATTTTGCCCAGTATCTCAAGTTAGAGTTATTTTAGACTACTGGAATTTTTTCTCATGGTTTTCCTTAAGAAAAAAAGTCTTTGCAAATGTGCCACAATTTAAAGTATATATGGATATCTTTGGCACTCCTAAAATAGAATTCAATTTGACAAATATATAAAATTTCCATAAAATTATACTCCTAATACTAGTTAAGTATTAACTAACAAAAGTATGAACTTTTCTAAGTGGCTACAAATTATCATACTGATTGGGGCCAAAAAATACCTTCGAGTCTAGTGAACATAAATATACTACAGAAATTCTGTGAAATGCACATGGAAGTATTCAAATAAATTTTCAGGGAAAAAGGAAAGCTTATGTTCACAAGGATATAGCCATGTGTCTTGTGCATTTAAAATGGTATATACTTAGAGAATTAACTGAGGCTGAAATTTATTTGAGGAGAGGAGTGGATCTTTTTCTTCACCCTAATCCACATCCTATTATGTATGGAAATATGTTAGGTGCCTTACAGCACACACTAGCTTTTTACATTTGTCTCCCTTTGTTTAATGCATTGAAGTAAATGAGTTCAAGGTGTCAGGCTGACAGTCTTTATGATAAAATCTCTGACTATGTTTCCCTCATCCTCAACTCAACAACAAATAGTCATTCTAGCATGACTAGTCAAATAGTAGTAAGGTTTCTAAAGGTTACTGAGTTCTCAATTCTATAGCTGTAGGGCCAGAGGTGATAACCATAGATTTCTCTGCTTCCCTATTTAAAGGTTCATTTTGGGAATACTTTTTTTGAGCATCAAATAGTAATAATGTATTGTGCAGCAATAAGTTATGTTTACTGTGCTCCAGCATCAATCTTTTTTTTTTTTTAATTTGCATATGGGCAGGAGGCACCAGGGATTGAACTCCAGACCTCCAGCACGGCAGGTCGGAGCTCTGCCTGCTGAGCCACGGCAGCCGCCCTACAGCATCAATCTTTATGGTGCATTTTTAAATTTACACTTCATAAGGCAGTTAACAATAATGTTGCCCTAGAATTTGGTCTTAGAGACATGAATTTGCTTAAGGTCATTCAGACAAGTTTCAAACCTAGGAAGTAACTTCAGAGCCTATATTCTTAAAATCTCTGCACCACAGGATAAGGAGAGTTGAACATTCACGGATGGATAAGACAATCACCTAGCCTTTTAGTACTATCAGAGATGAAAGGTTAATTTTTCTTATTTCCACAGGACACAGGTCAAGAAATTAACAAGGCCTGATTAACCATGAAATTAAGTAGAACTTGCATGTCTTCCCAAGTTATTCTATCACCACCACACTGTGTATTATTTCAGTATTGTTGCATATTGAACTACTCAAAATTCATCGTAAAATAATAAGCATTTATGATTGCCCAGGAGATTCTGGGTTTGTGGGGCAGTTCTGGTGTTTTGAACCTGGGGTGGCCATCCTAGCTAACTCACCTATCCATTTACGTTCTGCTGATTGCCATTCTGGGCAGCCTCACCCACATGTTTGGCTGTTGAGTAACCCTCAGTTGGGGTAAAGGGAGTGATTGCGTTTCATGTTTCTAACCATCCATTAGACTAGCCTGCTCCTGTTCAACATGGTGCCAGGTCTTTTAAAACCTAGGATCAAACAGATACACCATCATAGGCTAGGTAGATTCAGAGAGAGGAGAAATACACTTCACCTGTGATTGGAGGCAAAGTCATGTTGCCAAAGGAGAGGAGTTGAGGATGTATTTGCGATCAGTTTCACACACACCCATACAGATATCCACTTGCATAATATGTCTTCTTCTTCTCCATTGACAATTCTATGCTCTCGTTGCCTCAAACACTCTTTCCAGAACTGCGCACATGCTTCTTCCTTACATTAGACTGGGCACGCGTATCCTAGATGTTTCTCACTTCTGAGAATCCACTAATACTGGTCTTCTCTTTTGACACAGATGAAAGGATTCAATTTGCAGTTGTAACGTTTATGTGAATAGCTAGAAAATAGGCTCTGCAAGATTAACTGGTTTCTACCAAAGTTTCAGATATTTTCTTCTGTGTAGTGAGTTTATGAGTTTTCTCAGAGTCAGAAAGCCTTTTTGGACAGCCATATTAAAGATTGCTGCACTCCATGGATAGAAGTCACAGGGTTTGTAGACCTTCAGGATAGCTTATTTACCTGAAGAATTGGGGAACTTTGATATCACCTGCTTTTCACAGGCTTAATCTCTTTTTGATTAGTGGTCTGTCTGAAAAGAGTGGTCTGTCATTTCTAAGCACTTGCTAAATGCTTTGTATTAGTTACTTTGTATACAATGCTTCATATAATCCTCCAAGTAACATCATGAAGTAGGCATTATTCCCCCTTACTGTTGGAAAAATGAAGTTTGGAATAGCTAAGTAAATTGTCTAGGACAGAGCTATTTCTAAGAAAAATGTGAACCCACATCTGTTTGACATAAATGTTCATTTCCTAAGAAAGAAGTTGTGCTATGGAAGTCTTAGAAAAATAAGTCAATTAGAATTGGTTACATTTCTGTTTAAGAATAATAGAAATATATATTAAAAATCCTAGTATATATATATATATATATACATAAAATCACCTCTGCCATACAGAGTCGGAGGTTATAATTTATGATTAAATAACATTCTTAATTTAATAATGGGAGAATATTCTTTTAATATTCTGAAAAAGATCTAGGCCCCAAATTTCCAAAGCAGTAAGTTGACCTGTTTTTTCATTTTCCACTTTTTTTTTCTCCTTTTAGTTCTACTTTGTGGTTTACTGCATGTAGTACATAGTGTTACTGCAACTATTTTTAATCTTCTTTCCAGATTGTACATCTCTCCTTACAAAGTAATTATTAGATTATAACACTGGTTGAAATATGGACATTTTCACTTTATTGATAAACCTTTCTCTCCTTGGACATTCGTATTCTCCAAACATATTTTTTCATTGATTTGTGATTATTGTTTTGTTTAAATATATTGCTAAATATATAAATATATTGTTAAATATATCGTTGAATGGTAGAATATATTCTTGCCACATCACCCAAATTCATGGACTGGTAAAAATCTGATTTCTTTAGAATAAGGAATGTGTGATGTTATAGGGATTTAAGACCCAAGTCTTGTCCATAGAGGTAGTTCACAAAAGTGAAGATGCTTAGATTTCTCAGATGAATGGGAATTGTATTGGAATTTTTAAATAAAGTTTTATATCTTATTATAAACATATATATACTCTTTATAGAAAAAAATTATTGTCAAAAAGTATAATAAAAGTAAATTCCAGAAATCCAGTACCCAGAGATAACTCTTAATATCCTGGGACACTTTCTTGCAGGATTTTTGCATGATTTTTTAGATTCAATATTTGTTGTATTCTAGATACATGTCTATTTTTCTTTCTACTTATAAATTTTTTTAGCATAAATAAATAACAAAAATCAAGAAATGAAAAAACGTATATATTGTGTTAAGTTCACCATTAAAATAAAAATTATCTGAACTTCATTTATTCAGTAATTTATCAAAAGATCATTTATTTAAGTCTTGCTTTATTGAAATTAGTACCAATAGGAAACTTAACCCCTATCATTAAGAAACTAAAGATGGTAGGATTATAATGTCATGATAGAATAGCAATAATGGAAGTATCTGTTGAGTTCTACTATAGGACGGAAGAACAGTATTGCTTGGAAAATCAACTGTTATTTTACATTTGATAAGACTTAGAACTGTCCTTGTGATTTTCTGAGTGATATTTCCACACACACATTCTAAACGTGAGCTCTCATTGCAATATATTTTTAAAATGGCCTAGTATTTCTTTAAAGACCCAAAGTTTTATATTTTAATATTTTCAAAGTAAGATATCAAATGCATTGATCTTAAAGTGATTTCTTTCAGTGTTTATGTTTACTTCATTTTCTATTTTACTACTATTCTTAATCAGGGGTTTCTAGTTTATGTCTTATTTTTTCTTTTTTTCCCTTTCTTACTAAATTGTTCCCCTACAAATGTTTGAAAACAGATTCAATCTGTGAAGGGAACATTTCCTCATCTGTCAGTTGAGATACTATGAATGGGCCATCAAGGAACTGTAGATTGTTTTCTTTAATAAAAGGAGTCTCTTTTCTTGATAAACAATATAAGTCATTGTATGGTTTCAGTAAAGGGGGAGGTTGTTCATTTTGCCAGCAGACAGGTTTAATACAACCAAAGGAAACAACAAAGTTATAGAAATGAGATTTCCTGCAAAGTTGAACTGAAGTCTTCCAGATTGAAACACTAATTTCATCAAAGTTAAGCATACATCTCAGGAAATTCATGAAACGATTTCGATTGTGGGCAAATACATTGATAATCCTATAATAGATGCATTATCAAATGTGTGGATGTAAAAGTGAAACTTTTCCCTCAAATGTATAATTATTGATATTGTTGGGAGATTAGAAAAAAATTTAGATATAAAATAATTTGGCCCTTTAAAATGAAAGTTAGCAGTTAGCTGCCACTGTGTAAAGAATACATTTTCTCCTATTTGCTCTAAATTAGGGAATCCTACACAAGAGGGAACAGCATAAGTAAAGGAATAAAGACATAGAAATAAATGTAGTAGAAAATGTTGCATAGATGGAGTAAAGTATTTGCAGGTGGGATAGCAAGTAACTAGAAACAAGGATGCAAAAGTGAGAGGGCCAAATATGATGATGTAGTATCCTATAAATCACTCAAAGATGCTAAGGAGACTTAGGAACAATGATATAAAATTGGAAATTGATATAATCACATCAGTGCTTTAGCCAAAAAAAATTCTAAGAGTATAGAGGGCACTTCAAAGGAGTTTAATGATGCTGGGATTAGGGAGACTGGTTAGATACTTTTGTTCCATTGGGAGCAGGGGAAGTGAGAGGCGTATTGGCAGTGGATGGAAGGGAGGTCTAAGTCAGTAATAGAAGGACAAAGTAGGGATAATTTGAATTTCTCAGGGCATGTGAAATTTTTAATATTTGTTAAAAGGAAAATTAATGTTCCATAGGAAAACATAGCTTTTTATTTATATCTTATGTTATATTGAGAATCCAGGCAGCTCTCTTAACATATAGTTTCTTATCTAAGGGTTTGCTATACACTTTTTTTTTTTTCTGCATGGGCAGGCAGGCACTGGGAATCGAACCCAGGTGTCCTGTATGGCAGACGAGAACTCTGCCTGCTGAGCCACCCCCACTGTAACCTGCCCTGATATACATTTTTTGGCCTAGAACCATATCTAATTAAAGGTTTCGGGTATTCTGAAATTATTTGCCCTCAGGGAATTTGATTCTGAACTTTTTATTGTTATGTGTGCTAGTGAATTTATGACTAAAAAGCTATGAATATTTTTATTTAAAATTGTTTATACTAAATATAAATTTGTATTGCTTTGAATTTCTAGAGTGAGATTATTCTTTTAGCATTGAGATTAACCCAAAAGTATAATTTAAGTATAATTTCATACTTTGCAAGCATTATTTTGTGATTATCATATCTGCATTTTAGATACATTAAAGATTAATTTCAGTAGGGGCCTTTAAATAAAGACGTGATAACCAAAATCAATGACTCTAATGCTCACTGACATTTATTATTTAGTTTCTTAAATGGAAATATAATTTTTAAGTAGGTAGCCACCATTGCAGTTTGCTCAAAAGTAAATTTAAAAACTATTAAATGTATATATAGTACTTTCTGTCCTTGAATCATTTTATATTGGTCTCTCATAAATAGCCTCTTTTTCTTCCATTTTCCAAAATAATTTCTGTATTTATTTGCAAAATAATTTATTTTGGAAAATGAACGATGTATGCTTTTTTGTATATTATTTAACCCAATTTCAAATTTTCATATATTAGATAATTTGACTAACCAGAATCTTTCCTTTCACCTTGGGCCATGTAGATGCATCCAGCTCTGTCACAGCCATAAGGCCATTTAGGATGTTGTATACTTAATCATTGAGCCAAGAAGTATTTGTTTGAAAGTTGGTTGTGTAACCAGCATAGTGTAAAGTACTAAAAAACAAGACTCATTTTATAATAATTTTCTATATATTTATTGGTCTCAAGGATAAAAACAGAAATGATCTTTCCAGTTCACTGATGATTTGGGTTCATATGTTCAGACATAGAAAGCATAAGTACCAAATGACATGCTAGATATTGGGACTATAAAGATAAATACTAGAGTCCCTGTCCTCAGAGCACACAGTACTGGAGGAGCATGTACATAGAGTAACAAGTTCTTTGATAAGTGCTATTATGTCACAATTAAGAAAATACTGTTTGATGCATAGAGAAGAGAGTGAATAGCTTTTCTTAGGAGACCATGTCCAACTGCTTGATTACACTGATGTAGTCAAAAGTCCACTGCATCTCTTGTCAAAGATGCAAGGAGGCAAAGTGCTGCTTATGAACATTGTGTTGGGAAATGAAATATGAAAAATTGAAGTCAGCATTTGAAACAATTTGTTTTTTACAAATGTTTAGAATTCAGATTAACTGTATTGAGTGAACTCATGGAATTTTAGTCATCGTCTCCAAAGAAATCTGCCCCCCAAAAATAATACACTTAAAATATAGACCCTTCAGTCGTCATATACAGTCCAAAGAAGGGTGACTACTTGAAAAATCATCTGCAGGAACTAACTATTCAGGAGCAGGCCTCCATTCTGTATGAGTGTAGAAGGAAGCTTAGCCCCAAGTTTTGTGAGGGATGGAGAGGAAAAACACTGTACTTGGGACTAGCTGATTTAATGACTCTCATAGAGCAACTCAAATGATCACTCAGTGCTTTGGTTCCTTCTCTCATAAGAAATGAAAATATTTTAAAGATACTTCCACATTCAAAATCATATTATTCTCATTCTAAGAAAGAGAAAATCCATAGGTTTTCAGAAACTTTACAGTATGAGAAAAATGTGAGAAAAGTTGTATATTCAGTAGCAAGATTACCAATAATTTAAGAAAACAGGTCAATATCCCAAGATTTGCAAATAAATAAAACAAATATAAGCAAAAATATTTTTCCTTAACTGCTCCATCCTTGCTATCATGAGGAAAAATGGTTGAACCCTAATATTTGTGCTATTTTTGTGATAAACAGGCACTCTTTTCTGGCACAAATTATGTATTAGGGTAATCCATTTAAAACTTAATTTAAAATGTGATCCATATTGAGAACATGTATATGGTTCAGAGAATGTCATTTAAAAAACAAACAAACAAACAAAAAGTCAATATTTTCTTTATCTATATAAAAATTATGGAATTACCATTCCCGGTCAATCAGACTAATCTTTGAGACAGGTATTCTTCATCCCACTTTACGAATGAGGAAACTGATCTATAGTGATTGCTTCATCACTCTAGGGATTGTATCATTGCTTTGCTAGTGGTATGTAGTTTCCTTTTTGCTTGTTGTGATAATGAACCTCAGCATCAGTTTCACCATTGGCATTTTCATCTCAGTAATTCCAGTGAATTGGAATCAATCATATTTTAGGCATTTAGAGTTCCTTCTACTGGGATTCACATTAACTACATTCACATACACAGTTCTAATGTAGTGTGGATTATTGGGAATCTATAAGAATAGGGAAAATTTGGCTCAATCCCTTAGAATGCTGTTCCTACTGCTATGTACTGGCCCAGTTTCATCATTGCATACTTGAATTATAACAATCTGCCTTTTATTTATTCCTCCTTCTCTTCCAGCTTCCTTTGCATAATAACCCATTGGAGTTTGATGTGAACAAAGAAAAGTATAGTGCTTGTACTGCACTTGAATATTCCTCCAAATAGTCACTGCTCTTATACAATATATAGTCAAGAAGAGACTTTAGCAAATACTGCACATAAGCCTGTATTTCAATAAGAGACACCTTAAGTGACTTAATTTTCCTCCTTCAAGTCACACAGCCAGGCTAATATTCATTTTTAAAAAGCATTCCTTGCTTATACCTCTGTCCTATTTGCCTAACTTTTCTTAAACTAAGTTACAATATCTCTGCTTTACCTTAAAGTTTATTTATTGCCTCTTTCACCCTTTCAACCTATTTCCCATTTTCCCCAATCACACCTTTTGCTCAAATTAGCACCATCTCCTTACTGCTCACTCGTTTCCTTAGTTTCCATGGTCTCTTCACTCGCTGTGCTATTACTTCAATTGTCCTCCTTTCTCAAAGAAAGATATGTCATTTCTTATAGGTAAACTTTTCTTGTGATCTCTCTATAAAGTCTTAAGGAAAGAACCTCCCTCTGGCTTCCTGAGGCGAACGACTTGATTTTATCATCAGCTTTTACTGATGAATATTGCTCCCGCATGGAGCTTGGGTTCTTGGCATTCTTTCTTTCCCAACTCTATAAATTTATAGAACTCACCCATTAATAGATTAATCTTAATTAATACAAATAGAACTCACCCATTTTTTTTTTACCCTAACAAGCCAATTCTTACTAAATAAACTGACAAAGCAGGAATCCTTTTTTCAAAAGGAGTCAGGCCTGAAAATATATTCATTATTTCTGGATTACACTTCAAGTAAAAAGGAATGGATTTCTCTGTATGAATGAATGAATTGTGGAAAATAATCTTAGTTTTTAACTTTTTATATTTGTATATGAATTTTTTCATGTATATTCGTTTGGCTTTTGCCACTTTTATTCTGGAATTAGGTTCTATACCCTTTCTTTGCCAGAATCATATATATATATGCCCAAGAAAATGAGCATCTAAATCATTTTGAGTGTATGTTAGTCATTTTAGGGCTTTACCTTATGAACTCAGGTGTTAGTGGGGTTTTTATATTGAATCTCCCATTAAACTGTGAATGGGACCACTCAGCAAAACATAAGGCTGTTAAACATATACCTTCAGCCATCACTTGCTCTCTCTTCCTTAAGTTAACTCTTCCTTTTATATGGGTTGCTGAATTTGCAACTTCTGTCTCAGGAAGTATTGTCATCCCTGTAAATCCACTGAAAATCTCCCCTTTGAACATTATTGTTTAATTCCATAGCTTCTATGATTAAATGTTTAATTCCATAGCTTCTACCACCTGTTTAGTAGGCATTGGGGGTATACCTGGTAATAACTTCTTCAAAATAATATAGTATCTCCCCCCTTTCTTTCTATTGGCAATTCTTTGCTGATATTTCAGAAATATTTGCAAATGCTCACCTTTTATCCAGTGCCACCAACATTTGCTGAGCACTTTTTATGCTGAAGTTATGGTGGCAGTCACCGTGGGCTGATAGGGATGAAAATGACATTAATTATTTATGTTCCTCAGTAAGCATTTGATCTAGAAAGGACAAGATTGGGCTACACTATCCAATTTGACTAGAAAAAATTTGTTCAGTATCAGAGGATTATCAGTAGGAGAGGGGCCCAGAAGAGGAAATACTTATTTTTCCAAGCATCCCTGATCACCTTTTCATCATATACCAGGCACTAATGGGGAACATAACAGAAGTGTGTCATAAAGTTCATAAAATTATAGTTGGAATTCCTATCAACAACTAAGAAATACATAACTTGTGTTTACAGTTGTAGCACATAATATGTTGGCCTGCATCCCTGAAGAAGTGGTATATTTCTATATTCACCATTCATACACACTGAAAAATCTAAACCTAAAGTTATATACCATGTATTATCACAGTGTTGGTAAAACATGTGTTATGATACGTAAAACATGTATCCTACTCCCCTGAAGCCTCAAGGCTTTATTACATTGCAAAATGGAGCAGAGTAGTAGGATTTTTTTTTCCTAAAAAAATAGTTAAGAAAACATTTTTTGGGGGGGTGGGGGGCGGTGCATAGTCTGGAGATTGAACCCGGGTCTCTTGCATGCAAGGCAAGCATTCCACCACTTGAACCACCCATGTACCCAATCATTAAAAACCTTATATAGCTAGATTGGTCGAAATACAGTTAGTTAGCTGAGTTATGAAGATTACCAGTGAAGATCACATATTTCAGAGAGTGACAATTTGAAGAGCTTCTTTCAGCACTTTGCTTATACTAGCTTCACCTCAGCTTATATGTGGTCCCTGTTATCCTGTGGCTGAATTGTTGCTTGACTAGAGAGGTGCTTTCAAAAAACCTGGTTACCCTCACTGTGCGATTGCTGTTGGAGGTATCTTTTAGCAGATCTTCGGTTTCTTCATATAAGTCTGCAAGCAAGGTATTTCTATTATGTCTAAGTGTTATGAGAGCTTTTTATAATGTCGTGGTTAAGAGTGAGGATTTTGGAGGAAAGTTTCTTAGTTCATAATCCCAGGTCAGCCACTTGCCATCTGTGGAATCACAGATACATAAGTAAGACTCACTACTGGTCTGCAGTATTTCTCATTTATCAATCTGGGATAAAAATTACTACTATGTGGAGTTGTTGAGAAGATCGAATGCGTGAATGCACATAGCACATGCTAAACAGTGTCAGGCACTTAATATTCATGATTACTACTATTATCATAATAAAACAGTGCATTTTTCTTTGCATCTCATGAAAAAAATGTTTATTGTTCACGTTTCATGTTTCTTGCTCTATATTTATTTGACTCCAAAAAAGCTCAGAATCAAATTTTGTGACTTTGACAGCTTGTATGGAAAGAGGAGCTTATATATTTGTGCTTTAGTTTCCCTCTCATTGCAATCTTCACATTATTCATTTGGATTTTCTTTGGCTTTGTTACATGTATTTATTTATATTTTCAATGTTGTTATGCATATAAGCAAACTCAGATTATTTCTAATATTAATTAGTATGATAAACAAGTAACATAAAAAAAGCAATATTTTCAAAATGGTCCTGATTGATTTTAAATGCAATATAGTCGAAAGTAAAAATAAACTTTACATGTTTTGAATATCAAGCTTTCTACTCCTAAATCTTACCATTATGTCCTAGAATGAACAGAGAATATATAAGTAATGTCACAAAATGAACAGAAGTATTTGGAGATGGGGTGAAGTAAACTGTACATTTGATTGACTTAGTTTTCCATTCCTGGGAGATTCAGATTACAAAATCCATATGAATAAACTACTGTAGAAAGCATAAAGCCACTAGTAGTTTGTAACCCTTAGTTAAAGAGTGATCTTTCCATATGTTGAAGGAATATATTGGATTTTTGGCTCTTCAATTTATATTGGTCAATTTTTGCATCATTTTGAAACTGAAGCATTTCATCAATATTTTAGGCTATTTTGAAAAATTAGATTTATAAAAAATATCCTTCCAAAATAAGATTGAGAAGTATTTATGAAGTATCTATAGATGCTTTTTATTGGTCCAAAAGTTTTAGTTAATGTAAGAATTTTAATATTTTATGATTAGATTAAGAATCCTATCCACTAATTGGTGAAAAGTACTGTACTTTTAAAATTTTCTCTCTTGTTGACAATCCTACCTTGGGTAAAAGCATAAAATGTTTTTTTTCTTTTATATTTTCTATTTCCATAATGATCTAAAGTAGAAGGGTAAAAGAAAGCTATTGTAATTTCAAGCATTTAGGCATTCTCCTTTAGTGTTGCTGGTCAATATATACATGGCAAAGGATGAAGTCCACAAAGAATTATTTCACTGATGGTCCCAGTATTCGCAGAGTTATAATTTATTCAGCTAAAAATATCCGGGTGATTGAATTTTATTTTTGTTACATTTTGATTCCTTCCTCTCTGGGAATCCTGGGATATCTAAGAGTTTTTGGTGTTATCAGCTGTGCCCATTTTGGAGAAATTAATGGACACTTTGTGCCAGACACTGAGCATTGGGTAATTTGCCTATGATATATATTTGAAAAGTCAACAAATAAAGATTTTTGGTAGAGCCAGAGCCTAGTTATTTGGTTAAGTAATTTATATACCAGACCAGCAGCTCTAAAGTATAATATTTTGACAGGAATTACTAATATACCTACTTT
The DNA here is from genome assembly GCA_004026745.1 of Myrmecophaga tridactyla. Taxonomy (NCBI): domain Eukaryota; kingdom Metazoa; phylum Chordata; class Mammalia; order Pilosa; family Myrmecophagidae; genus Myrmecophaga; species Myrmecophaga tridactyla. The sequence continues at coordinate 17,902 of PVIY010011642.1, forward strand.
AGGTGTGGAACCATACCAGGGGTATGGAGGAGAACATAGGAAAAGAGATGAACAAATTCTAGACTCAGTATAGAGAATACTCCAAAACAATTTCAGGAATATCAATTTCAGCCTTAAGTAGATGGAAATTGACACTCCAATTTTGAGAATAGTGAGCATAAACTGGTACCTCCCCTCTAAAGTCAGAAAGTAGTTATGAGAATCTTCAAAAAGAGGAAGAATTCAGGCCATCTGCAAAGCAAAGTGGTAGATTTACGGCATAACATTTTGTTTTAAATCTATTGGTCGTGTTGGTAGAGAGAGATGTATTTCAGTTGGCATTGACTTTAGACGACAATCAGCAAATTATGTTCCACAGGTCAAACTCAGCTTCCCATCATTTTTCATCAACAAAATATTGGAACACAGCTTCAGTCACTCCTTTACGTATTGCCTGTGGCTGCTTTAGTGCTATGAAGGCAGAGGTGAGTTGTTGAGATTGTTGAGATACCTAGTGATCTGCAAAACCTGAAATGTTTGGCCCTTTACAGTAAAAGCTTGCTGACCCTGATACAGACCACAATGTAAGATGATTGTGTTAGATATATTAGATGTTCAAACATATATGCAGAATTAATGTTTTGACAGGCCTTTCAAGAATTATTACATCTAATGGACTCCGAATTCTCTTACTGATTATGTTGAGTGAGTGAGGTTACCAAAACACCAGAGAACTATCTTTAGAGGCTTTTAAGACAGTTAAGAAGTACTGCAAATGTGAGAAGCAACTGGAGCAGAGTAGCACTTTCTTAAAAAAGGTTCCCTTTTTGTTTCTTTATGATAAATTGGGTCAGCATGATTGTTAAGACTCACTGAAAGGTGTTAGTGAACCTAGATGAAAGTGAGGAGTTAGAGGGTCATGAGTTTTGCACGTGCCCAATTCTCACTCATGGTGCAGGCCCTGCTTTGCCTTCCCTGCAGGACCTCCAGCACAGTGCCAACAAGGCCCCTCCCCTCCCACCAGCTTCCCCTGCGGGAGAACTTGACCATCTTGACAATGCCTGCTTTCTTATTTCTAAGTTTCATTGTGTAAATCAGACAAACTCTGTTAGCAACATCTTAATTTGGGTCTGAGCCATAATACGTATTAATTCAGTTTGTCAAGTCATTTTATCTTTCTTATCTCAGTTTCCTGGTATAAAAAAAAGGCCATAATATCTAGGATTTTTTCCTCTGACTCATTTACTTCCACTTAATGATATTATAAAGATGAAATGATACTATATTTGTTAAAGTGTTTTGAAAAACATAAAGCATCATTCAAATATAAGTTGCTTTTACAATCTTTATTATTATTTAACAGCAATGACATTTAGGATTAGGGTAGTCCTGAGAAAGCCAACCCAAAATAGGCTAATGCAATAACATCATTTGCTCTAGCCAGACTCAATGCCACTTTATTCTAAAGAGTATATGGGACAAGAAATATTAATTATTTATGCCAATTTCAGTGTGGAGTAGACATTCAACTTGAACTGCTCTCAGGAGATCATAGTAATAAAGATTCATTCACGTGAATTTAACTACACTGTAATTTCCTATGAACTTGGACTATGTTGAGGAAATAAGAAACAAAGGTCTCCTATATGCATAACATATTTTTTGTGAAGCTCATAATAAGTAATCAATTTTGTTAAATGAATGAATGAAGAAATATATGTTCTTGAATGGAGTTAGAGCGAAGGAAAGTGAGAGGTAGAAAAGGAAAAATGAAGGAATAATCAGTAAAATATGGTTAAAAATATCAGGGGTGGGCCACGGTGGCTCAGCAGGTAAGAATGCTTGCCTGCCATGCCCGAGGACCCGGGTTCGATTCTCAGTGCCTGGCCATGTTAAAAAAAAAAAAAATCAGGAAGTCAAGGCAGCGATAAAGATTTTTAAGATAGTTGTATAGGAGAGTTAGTAAGAAAATGGAATCTGTTGAGAAGAGCATATTAAGATTAAGATGTCTAGACAGGTTAGAAAGTATTAGACACTACATATAAACTTTGCCCATTTAACAATGGTAACCTAGAAGATAGTATTTGCCTGGTACTGAAAATATATCATGGACATCCATATAAGATGCTGAAAACTCTTCTCGCCCTGGAAATGATGTTTTGTTTTAATACAACAACAGGTATACTTCAGTTATTTCAATAAGGATACAATAAAGATGTAAATGAATAAGGGCTGAAACTCTTTTTGTTTTGTCACCCACTGGACAAGTTAATTATGCATTCTTTGATCTTTTCCTAGGATAAAAGCAAAGTTCTATAGCGTTATATTTAAAAATTATTTAGCACTCAAGTAGCTTTATTTCCGTATTTCATAGTCCAAGGAATTGTAGCATTGTTGAAAACATTTTAAGGTTCTTTACATTATCTTGGGATGCTCTATGCTAATCTAGATAATTTTATAGCTAAAGCAACTAAAGAGCTATAAAGTGAGCCACCGAGAGAAACTCATAATAAAATATTAAATTAGATGCTCCCCTAAAGTAAAAGCTATATCGAAGAGTGAGCTGAGTACTTTGTTAGGTACATGCCTTTTCAGAACTCGCTGGGGTGCCATTTAGCACATTGGAGCAGTTCTTTCAAACTTCCCAAGAGGTCTGAAAAAGTGAATGAATTTCTCAAAGTGCCTGTTTTTTACTCTGGGGAACAATTTCAGTTGGAAGAATCTGGCTGAATAAATGACTTCTCCCTCTCTCTGTATTAACAGAACAATTGCAGTCAACATAAGATTTTCCCAATCCAACAACCAAGGTAGGGAGAAGTAATCTTAAAATTGTGGCTAAGGCTTCCCTTGCCAAAAGCTGTATTTAACTATAGTCATCTTGGCAGACCTGAAATGAAGACACTGAGTAGGCAAGAAGATGAACCAGCTGGATGAATTGTGACAATACTATTCAAAACTTAATGTCTATCACTAGTGGAAAATAATCTTTCCTGATTCATGTAGTTTGCAGAGGGCCAGCATCCAATATGGATAGACTTATTACTCTTACAAATCAAACCTACAGAAGTGAATGTTTTCCTCCATATCCTTCCAATTAGAAAGTCCCAATTAACAGGTATATGTGGAAATGCATTTAACACACATCCATACACACACACACACACACACACACACACACAGGAAAAAAAAACCTCCCATAAAGTTTGTTTTTGTTAAAGTTAGCAAATGAATTTTTCTGTATTTTATAATTAGTAAAGATTCTATTTATGTCTTTGTAACTAGGAATACTGATGAAATTGCCATAAATATTTAATATTATTAACCATTTTGTTAATTTCCACTGGTAGAATGGTTAATTCTCAAACACATGAAAAAGAATGAAAGAATTTAACTGGAAACATAGCTGTAGTGGTTAAAAGTGCAAATTATGATGGCCAAAATCTGGCTCTACCATTTACTGTCTAGGTGACCTTGGGCAATTAAATTCTTTAAGTTTTAAGTGCGTGATATAATAGTATTTCTTAAAGTTGCCTTGGTCACTAAATTAAAGGATATAGCCAAAGTGCTTATTATAACCTCTGATACATAATTAGCTCTCATAAACAGTAACTAATATTGTTATTACTACCGATATTTTTGTTTCTTTTCCCCATGGATCTTCAGCACTGTTTATGAATTTTGCCATTGGCATTTATGTGGGTTGAGTGCATTAAAAATAATTTTGTTTCTTAGCTAATGAATAGATGTCAACTAATGCCTTTAGAAGAAAGAATTACTTCATGAGTATAAAATGCTTTTTACGAAAAAAGAAATCTTGTGGCCAGATAAACGGTAGAAGTGCTGACGAAGTCCACCCAATTTGCTCACACAACAGACTCCTGGCATGTCAGTGTAGATGTCCATTGATACCTTTATGGTCCTGCCAGTGATCAATAGCTAAGGGATCATGAACAATTATTAAATTAATTTTGTGTTTTCAATATTTTTTGTGAAATGGATAATGCCTGTGCTGGTTTGAAAGGATGTATGTCCCCTAGAAAAGCCTTGTTTTAATTTGAATCCCATTTCATAAAGGCAGAATAATCCCTAGTCAATACTGTATGTTTGAAACTGTAATCAGATCATCTCCCTAGAGATGTGATTTAATCAAGAGTGGTTGTTAAGCTGGATTAGGTGGTGACATATTTCCATCCATTTGGGTGGGTCTTGATAAATTTCTGGAGTCCTATAAAAGAGGAAATATTTTGGAGAATGAAAGAGATTCAGAGAGAGCAGAGAATGCTGCAGCACCATGAAGCAAAGAGTCCACGAGCCAGCAGCCTTTGGAGATGAAGAAGGAAAACACCTCCCAGGGAACTTCATGAAACCAGAAGCCAGGAGAGAAAGCTAGCAGATGATGCCGTTTTCGCCATGTGCCCTTCCAGCCGAGAGAGAAACCCTGATTGTATTCATCATGTGCCTTCTCACTTTAAAGAGATACCTGAACTTCATCAGCCTTCTTGAACCAAGGTATCTTATCCTGGATGCCTTAGATTGGACATTTCTATAGACTTGCTTTAATTGGGACATTTACTCGTCCTTAGAACTGTAAACTTATTAAACTCCACTTTTTAAAAGCCATTCCATTTCTGGTATATTGCATTCCGGCAGCTAGCAAACTAGAGCAATGCCTTTGTGATCTTTTTTGTTTCTGGAGGTACACTGCTATATAAAATGGAAAGTGATGGGTACTTCATAAATGATTGTGTTCTGTTCATTTTTCACAATTATGTATACCCTGGATTGGGTCTGAAGAAGATGTGAAGATCCTTCTCACTGAGGCACACTGAATGAGGTTTGTCTCCTCTAATTACTGAGAAGAAGAAGATATTTCTTGGAACATGGGAATAGTGGTATGTTAAGTAGTAGTAGGTGCCAGGTCAAGGTATACATATGGCATAGGACAGAGCAACTGAAAGTGAAATTTTCTCACCTGCAAATGGTGTCTGCATTCAGCTGCCCTAAAACATAAGGTACTATTTGGTTTGATCCACTTGTTGGGAAGCATTTAGTTTTGGTCCCAGTAATTATTTTATATTTATGTACAATAATACAAATTTGACATACACATATGAAAAATATACTGATGCTATACTTCAAAACCATGGCTCATTATAGATTAAGAAACCATTACTTTAGTTGAATTTGGAAACCAGTGTGAGCATTGTGATGACAGATGTTTCCATTTTACAGATGAAACAATTAAGGTTTAGGTAGGTAAAGTAACTTGCACATTGCTGCACTTAATGATTGAGTTTGAGTGCAAAAATTGCAGCACATTCTGCCTTTTCTATTATATCACTTGTAACTTGTTAAGATAGCACTTTAATTTGAGATTTTCTGATCATGTAGATCATGTCATTTTTAACTTGAATATTTTAGTTTATTATAAATGAATAATGTGTTCCTTTGATAATGGTTTATTTTGCTTCTATTGCTTGGGTCCAGGTCCCAGTTTCACCAGTAGCTGTGGTGAAACAAACAAAAAATAAACAAAGTAGGCTCTATTTTGTTTTTCTTGTTTGTAAAATGAAGAAAATAAGTATCTCGTATGGTTATGGCAAGAACTACATGATTTACTTAATGGTATACCAGCAGTATGCTAATTGGTATAGCAAATGGTAAACCAAACTACTAGAAAAGTCCATTTGGTTAGGTAAAAACACCTTTCATTTACGTTCGTTTTCAGAATAAATTCGACTAACGCATTAAGTCAATTCTACCCTCTGTTTAACTCCCACAGCACTGTTTATTTTATTATTAAAAATAACTATTGTTTCCCAGAGCCTGCCTATGTCAGTAAATAAATAAATAAATATACAAAGTTAATATGTACTCTGTAATTAAATGATTTAAATTCCTCTCCCATGGACTAAAAATTCCATAAGATTAGGAATAACGTCCAGATTGGCATCCATTGCATCTCCTAGTACAGAAACTATCACATAGTGGATGGTAAATATTTTATTTAGTTATATGTTTAGTGTTTTGATGAATCTGACCTCATGACTGTATCGACCCCATTTACCACGTGTGCAACAATGAAAATTTTATAAAGGTGGAAATCATAAGACTAGTGTAAAAATTTGAATATGTGTTAGTGTGAGAGAGGAACGTAAGGCATACTCATCACAATTATTTAAACCACATTTGAAATTATAAATACTTAGAGCTGAGAGGTAGGAAACTGACAACTTAATGTAATGTTTTTGAATGTGTCATCCAAGGACCACTTGTATTATAAATTGATATTTAAAATTCTGACATTTGGATCCTTCTTAAACCTCTTGAACCTGAATATATGTATATATGTGTAAATATGTGTGTGCGCGCGAGTGTGTATATATGTATACACACAGGTCTTCCTTTTATCAAGCTTATCAGGTGATTCTTATCTACATTACAGTTTGAGGTTAATCATATTTACCTAAACTTTAGCCTTTTATGTTCATTGGTAACAACCATTTTATATATATAATAGAAATAATTTTCTCTAATTTTATGTTGCATAATAATATTAGATTATAAAATAAGGAACAACATGGTCTTGAATTTTAATAAAAAATCTTTATACTATATTTTAAACATATTTGGAGCACTAAAATTTATTAGGTTTTTTTTTTGACAACAGAGGTATATTGTATTATAGAAAATTTGTAATTTACAGAAAAATGGTAAAAAGAAAAATAGAGACCATTCTGTTTCAGCCCTCTTCTTCATTTTCTGTTTCTTTCTCAGCGTTCTTTGATAATCCATCCTTATTATCTTGACCTCTGAATGTTAGAGCGTGTTTTAATTCCCATGTTGTTAAAGCACATACCAGGCACTGAGTTGTCTTAAACAGCAGATATGTATTGACTCCTAGTTTCGAGTCTAGACGAAGTAAAAAATCAAGGCGTTGTAAAGGAAATGCTTCTCCCAGAAAGCTTGTGGTATTCTGGGGCTGGATCCTTGGTCCTTGGCTTTCTGTTGCATACATGGCAATGCACATGGCGGCTCCTCTTGGCTTCTCCCTTCTCTTCCAAGTTCTGTTGATGGTCAGCTTCTGGCTTCTCCCTCTGGCTTTCTGCATCTGCCTTTTGCTCTGCTTATAAAGAATTCCAGTAATCTGGTTTATAGCCCAATTGATTCATTTGGGCCACATCTTAACCTGAAGTGATATCTTGATGAGATTTTCCATGGATCCACACACAGTAATGGATTAAGTTTAAGAACTTGTTTTTCTGGAGTACGTAGTTCCAGCCAACTCTGGGTGTTTAGGACTTGGTAGGAGGATGTCTTTTCTTCTCTTTTCTACATTCTTTCTCAGCAAGTCCATTCCGAGATCTTAACTCTTATGAGAACTCCAGATTTTTATGTCTAACTATATACTAAACATATTTACTTGGATTTCAAATAGACCTCAGACTGAACCTGTCTAAAACCAAATTCCTATTTTTTTTCCATTGTTCCACACATCTCCTGCATCCAGCAGCTCAGTTAAAAAATTTTGGAATTATCTCTGACTCCTTTCTGTCCTCTGCCCTCCATATTCAGTCCATCAGCAAGTCCTGTTGTTTCTACCTTCAAAATACACCCAGAATTCTATCTCCATAGCACATTGCTTTCTCAATATAGTAACCAGCATGATCCTATTAAAAATCGAGTTGGAACATATTACTCCTTTTATCAGAACCTCCAGGGTGGGCCATGGCTCAGCAGGTAGAATTCTCGCCTGACGTGCCAGAGACCCTGGTTCGATTCCCAGTGCCTGCCCATGTAAAAAAAATACAAAAGAATCTCTGACTTTCTGTTTCCTTCATTCAGAGTACACATCTTTAACCTGTGCCTGCAAATTATTCTCTGACTTCCTATTATCACTCTCCCTGTTTGCTTTATTCCAGATGTGCTGATCTCATTATTCTTCATCCAAAATACCAGCATGTTTCTAACTCAGGACACTTTGCACTGCTGTTTCCTCTGCCTGGGACATTTTTTCTAAAAACACCCACATTTCCTTCAGTATCTTTCACAGTGTCATCTTATCAGGGGAGTTCCCCTGCTTATTCTAAAAATCCCTTCCTCATCCTCTACACACCTTTAAGTTTCTATCCCTTTGTCCTATCTCCTCATCCTCTCTCTTTCTCTCTCTGTCTCTGTCTGTCTCTCTCTCTCTTCACACAACACACATACAATGTTTCCTTTCTTTTCTTCTTTCTCAATTTCTTTTTCTTTTATTTCATGAGAATAAATAACTGTATTAAAGCTGGGACTTTTGTCCATTTTTTTCACTTCTGTATTTCTGGAAACTAGAGCATATGAGGTGCTTGGCAAATGTTTATTTGATGAATGCAGAAGTTTACTAAGTTTCTTCCAGAAGCAGGATTAGAGCTCAAGTTGCTTGTTTAGAAAGTGCGTGGAACACTGGAAGGGAAATAGGGAGGTAATACAGGTAAGGGGAGATAGCCAGCTTCCACAGTGCCAATTGGAACTTGATTCCATTGGATAATACTAAATATTCGCTCCAGAATCACCCACACCTGGCCTTAGGAAGCTGATGCTCTTAACACTAACCTCTGAGAGTATTGGCTGGGGGAGGTGTTAATTTTCCTGCATTTCTGTCCTGCCTCTCTATCCTGGTCTTAAAGGTTCCAACTAAGATACTCTAGGGCCTAAAGAAACAAATTCTGGCACTGGTAAGTGAGTTCTTGGGGATATGGGTAGGGTACTGTCAATATCAGCTACCTATGTTGAAATCACTTTATGTTAGATGCTAGACAGGATTTTGTCATTCTCTTGACACAATAAGGTTTCTGAATTAAGTAGGCCTATGTTTGAGGAAATAAAATATATTAATGAATGCAAAGCATTCCAAAAATAAAACTTTCACAATCCAAATTTTACGACTAGATGTACTGAGTAAAATACCTTATCAAAGAATTAAACAAATGGTTTCAATATTTTACTGCTGTCTAATAAAAGACCTCATATCTGGCATGACCCATATAAGAGTACTTAATATCAAATATATAGTCACACAACAACTTTGTAAATATTTAAAAACTTTTCTGCCTTTACCTTTCATGAGGTCTTTTTGAAAGATAAATTAGTTGGAGTTTTTAATCATAGCTAATATAAAAATAGTTGTACTCAAGATGTCGCAAACAAAATTAATTCTCCTTAGTTTTAACTTCAGAAGTTCGGTGCTTAATATTAGGTCACTTTTAGAAAATTTTACTTATGCTACTGTAGATTCCCAGATTGTAGTACCATGAATAATAGAGTTCAGTGTTAATCTGTAGTGTCTGATTGTCGTTGCACTTCATTACTGTTTCACGGAGCTAATATTGCAAAGATTACTGCTACTAAAGCATCAAGGGACATTGGAGAGCATCTGGTCTAAAACCTTTGTCTTACAGATAAGATTTTCATTCACTTATCTTGGCCCTTCCTACATTTGATTTAGAGTCTCCTGCCTATTTGATTATATAGGGTACGGCAACTCTGCTTATTACTGAGTAGCTAATAAATAAAGACAGTTTTAAAAGCCCCCTACTCTCTGTTCTTTCTGCAAAAGAGAAAAAGAATCACTACAATGTATTGAAGATTACTTTTTTATTAATAATACAGAGGACATTGCTGAAACATAATGCCGAAGGGCTTTATTTTCCTTTTACTAAGATTTTTGTCAACTTTGAAGCTTATCTGTTAAGATCTAGATACTTGAGACTAAGAATAATAACAAGAGTTAATGCATATCAGTACTGTTTGCTACAGCAACTTGAGCCCTATATTGACATTTTTCATTTTTCCAGGTTTTTTCCTGAAGGAAAATAACACTGGGCAAGAAATATGGTAAAAGTGTTCTTCACATAGTTCCCCATGTGTTTGAATGCTAAATAATGAAGAATATATAATTCTTGTTTATACATGTTTATACATTTTAATTTTTATGAACTATTTAATAATTCTGATAAATATTTATTGAGGTTTGATGATGTGCTAGGCACTATATTAGACATTAAAATGTATGAAACATACATTAGAATAATTTATTTTTGACTATAATTTGTTGATCAAAGGTTAATTTGCCCTAAAACACAGATGGATAGAGATTAGGTCAATCTCCTAAAATTGGGCATATTTTGTATCAATCTATATGGCTTCAGTAATTTTTCATTAGCCTTTAAATTTTTGTATAAGTGTTCTACATTGGATAATTTTGTAAAGTAGCCCAATTTATTGGTAAATTTTTAAAAGTGTGACTTTTTATCTATATATGCTGTAAGAAATGTTGTTGAGGAAATTATTTTTGCTGTGTACCCTACTATGACACATGAAATCTTATAAAAAATGCATTTTATATTGGCAATAAAATTGGGCAGTTTTTATTTTATGTTTTGTGGGTTATATAATAACCATACAAACGAGTCTATTATGTTGAGTCTACACAAACCACACACATGTATGTGTGTGTATGTTTGTGTCAGTAAGCTAATACAGCTTATTACATTGTGTAGGAATAAATTAATACTAGTACTCATTCTTACTATGTGCCAGGTTTGTCTAAAGGCAATAGATATATTAATGCTTTTAATAGTCACGACAGCCCTATGAAGAATATATTGTTATTAATACCATTTTATAGATGAAGAAAATGAGCCATATAAGCATTATTGAACCTGCCCAAGGAAACCCAGATCACACATGGCATACAAAGCTGTGATATGAATCCAAGAAACCAAATTCTGAGTTGGTGTTCTTAACTAGTGATTTTCTTTGCACATGTGTAGTATACATATGTGTTGCATGTGAATTATACTGTACATGGAAGGTGGAAGAGTAGTAAGAGCCTAGATTTGCCATTATAAAGAACTGAATTTATATTCCAGCTTTTACTTTTGCTAATTCTGTAGCCAAGGAAACTATCTGCATGCTATGTGTCTTCAGTAGATATAAATATTACCTTTCTAACAAAGTAAATGGGAGAATTAAATAAGTTTTTACAGAGAGTAGAATATATAAATACAGCATGATGTCAGGCCACAAAATAGTCATAAAGGTACTTCCTTTCATTTGTGGCTTTTCTCAGTACAATGTCTTAACTGTATACATTGATTAACCAAAAGTATCACGTTAATGATGTTTATGGCAGGATTAGAAAGTATTTTGATTCTAGATTGGTAAATGAAGTCCTTATTTTAACGCTATACACCCATGCACACACACCCCACAGACAAACATACCTGCAGTAAAGTACCATAAAATGGCATGAGATTATTTTTTCTTGAGCTACATTATTTCTGATAAAATCATAGAGACAGAAAGTGAGGGAGAGAACATCTAACAGGATAAAATGGGAATATATCCACATAAGCTCAATTTTAAAATATATGAATGAAATAATTTCTTTAGTATAACTTATTTCATTAAAACTTTATAGGAAATCCTTAATTTAGTCAGAATTTTGTGATACTAAGTCATATGGGCTTTTCTAAGCTTATGAAATAGGGAACAAGAAGTTTGAGTTAGATAGGAAGGGAGAAGGTATCATTTTAAATTGTAATGGAGCCAAAATAGATTTTGTAGGTCATGAAATAAATATTTGGAGTATCTTGGAAATTGTTCCAAGGAGAACTCTTTCATGCAAATAATGAAGAATACCATAAAATAGAACATAGTGCGACTCATTCTCTGTCTTACACGGTGGGCTTTCTTGTTCACATGCCCTGGCATTGATCTCTATAGTGCATGACAGAGACTGAGTGTAGATTGAGAGAACGGATGGTGATGACATCTTGGAGCATCTGTGGAGCTGCTTATCACAACTTCTCCTGCCTCACCCTAGATTAGATTCTAATTCAGATCATAAAGTGCTCCAGATATAGTCGCTATACTTCTTAAGCTTCCAAGTTTCAGAAAAAGTGGAGTGCATGTATATTCCAAATGGTTATTGAGCCAGAAGGGAGGAAATCAAACCACTTTGCTTGTAGTTATCACTATATATTTTCTATTTCATTATTATTTTTTATCCTACCCTTCTCCATTCAGTCCCCCAGTTGCCTTCCTTATCTCTTCTCTGTCTCTTTCTTGTCTACATAACTTAAAAGGTAATCAAAATTTTTGATTCCTGTAGAATAAGAATTATTTAATCCTAACCGCTTCACATTGCATATCAACATACGCAGATCAATGAGAAGAACAAATAAAACTATAGAGTCCACACCTATGACAAAACTAGGATTTAAAGAATACTACAAACCTTAGTTTACAAGTAAGTGGGAAAATTAAAAACCTGAAGCCAACAGAGCCAGGCAGATTGCACAGAAAACAAGAAATTTACAGTTTAATTTACCTCCAGGAAGAACGACTCCCACCCTCCTTGGTGAATTACTGAGATCTGATCTAGGACTAGAATGCTCAATAAACATCAGATTTGGACAAAGTGCTGTTGTGTAAACTCTATTCTGAGCTTTGGCTAATTTTTGTGCAGTGGTGCAGATGGTCTCCTCCTGTCGCATCCTGCTGAACCAATTATAGGTGTCATCTTGAAAGAACAAACAAGAGAATACCCAGTCTGGCCTGGGCAGTTTGAATCAACCCCAATGTAGTGTGAATTCTGAAGAAAGTGGTCCTAAATGCCAGGGTGATCAGTCCACAAGCATTTATTAAAGGAACTCTAATATGAAAAACTGACGCTACCTTACAACGGACGGGGAGATAGCAAGACTTTCATTCAGGCATGTCTGTGCCTATGGCAACCACTCTACAGATTATATGTGGTTGAGGAACAGTAGTGACTAAGTGACAAGAGCTTGTGTGCAATGATTGGGAAAATATTTGTTGCATGATTGTACGTGCTCTTTTCTCAAAACAAAATATACTTAGGATGGGCTGCACTTATGGTTATAGCAGCCAAAGGTTATAACACGTCTTTCCAGAAGTGTTACAGAAGGAATGTCTGAGTAGGAGACAGGGCCTCAGTTGATTGTAGGCCAGATAAGAGATGCTGTATGTATTGCACTCCTCAGTGCTCCTTTACAATGGCAAAGCAGCCATGTATACTATGCTATCAATAGGACAGAGTATTCTGTTCACAATCATACTTGTCCAGAGTAAATTATTGCTTACATCTGTGTATGTGCTATTCCAATATCCATTTAAATCTGTACTCACTGACACACTTGTTCTTGTTTGCATATATTCTTATTGCTCGATGCATGCTTAAATAGCCATCACTGTCAATGTCTCAGGCACCATGTCGAAAATCTATATTTGTAGTGATATTTGAAGAGAAGGTGAGTCACATAGCTGAATATAATTTAGCTTTATTTTATTTCAAGAAATAAATCTTAAACTTCTTAAATCACATGAAAATAAAAAGAAAAACATATTTTCTATAGAGTCCAGGTTACTTAATTCAATTGTTAACAATTAGAAATATCCATGACAAATCAATTTTATTATTTTTAAATTTATCACTGTTATATTCTCATTTACACACACAAGCACACACATGCATACGAACATATATTAACGTTTAGAATAGAAAAAGTTAAGGATTTAAGGAGTGAGACATAAAAAGCAATGGAGACTTTTATGCCTCAGATCTTTCTGAAAAGGGGAAGGTGAAGGGTTCAAAACTCAAGCAGCCAAAATGTGTAGTTAACTATTAGTAGAAAGGAGAAATAAAAGTTAAATTAAGACAAGCTTGAAAAATAATTCCAGGCCAATTTCAAGATTTACCTTCTGCCTAGGAAAAACCCAAGAAATTTATAGGATTGAATAGAGAAGTAAGTGGGTATTCAGTTCACATAGACAATATAGGAAATACAATTCGATTAGTGTCTTGTGGTGGAAATGGATTTATTATATGAGGTTACCAAGGAAATTTACTGTTTATATGCAGCTAGATTATGTACATTCAGTGCTTGATTTTGTAGACAGACAGGTAGATATACACACATATATGTGCATACATACCTACAACATGTATATACAGCACTACTTTGGATATGATGATGGAGTGCACTTCACTATGATGAAGGATGCAAGTGGATATCCCTTAATCTATTAAAGTGGACTTCAAAGCTTTTTAACTATTATCCCACCATAAGTGATATATTTCACATTGCAATCCACCACAAGCACATGCATGCACACACAAAGAAAAGAGGTTTTATTGAACAATAATTAGCCCTCCTCTTTACACATGAAATGTACTTTTTACAGTTGTGTTTTCCTAGCCTGTTCCATCCTATTCCATTCCGTACTTTACAACATGCTGACCATCACTGTTTAAATTGATTTCATGACCTATTAATGGGTTCAAACTACATTTCCCAGTTTATGCATGCCCAAAAGGCATGGAATATTCCAAGTGTCCACTTGTGCATATTCCACAATGCTAAACACTGTCTTTGCACGATAAGCATAGAAGCCATTTAATAATACATTTGATCAGATGAAAGAAAATGTAACACGGGAGAAAACAATGCAAGAAAATATCTGTGGAGATTGATTTCTTAAGAATGGTGAGAAACAAAGGTATATCTGCTTGAGAGGAATGAAAGTTCTGTTTGGATCACTTTATATTGCTGATGAAGTAACTCTCAGGATGAGTCAGCATAGAAATATTTTCAGATGCATATTAATTTCATGCATATAGTTCTAACATGCTAAGCTTCTCTGGTAATTTTGTTTTCAGTAAGGATAAATGCTGCAAACTCATGAAATTCATTTGCAGAGGATAATTAAGTGTGCTCAAATTTCAAAAAGGTAGTTTAAAAGCACATATTGTACAATAATGTCTGTTTTCCAGAAAATTTATTTCTAAAATATGTAAAATTAGAACTATATATGTAGACTCTGGTAATGATCTATCATTCATTTTTAATGCAGTGCATAGTGAGCCTAAAATTAATGTTAAACCAGTCTCTTTTTTAAATATTCTCACAAATTAACAAAAATAGAAGGACATATTTCAGATTAACTTGTAGCAGAATCATATCCAAGAATACATATGACGATACCTAAAACTTTGCAATTAGACATGTATATGGGTAAATAAGCAATAGTCCTGAAAAATAAGAAATTCTCCTTGGGATATTACATTATCAATCATGCTCACATTAATGATTATTAGCCAAATCTTGTTGCTTTCTTTCTGATATCTAATTGAAATTAGCTTTATATAAGAAAGAGAAATTTGGGGGAAAGTTTGAGAGAGCAGTGAGGTGCATTTAATATATGGGACTTTGTAAGGCCTCAATGGAAGAAGCCAGAAAGCAACATGCATATATTTGTTTATAAATGTATTGCCCAATTAGAATATATTAGAGTAGTACAGGGAGAGTACAAAATTTGAGTACACTCGTGAAATTTTTAAAAATTTTCTTTTTCAAATCTTTTTTCTCTTTTTAGGCTTGCATGAAATATTATAATGTCAATCAAGATGCATTTATCAGTAAAAATTGCCCCTATTTGTTCCTAAGCATGTACACTCTAATTTCTTTATTTATAAATATAATTTATTATGTAAAATATGTAGAAATAGATTTTGGGTGTATTAGCAGGAATTAGGCTCCTTAACAGATTTCAGAAATCTCAGAATCTCAGAAATGAGTAAGGGAGAAACTTCTAATTTTCTTAAGTTATTACATAGATTCTTAAATAGTTATGACATGAATAGTTCATTCAAAATATATTTATTGCATGCCTCTGATCTATACTCTCCACTAGATAAATACAGAAAGGAATCAGACAATGCATTAGTCATGGTTCTCTAGAGAAACAGAACCAACGGGAGATTTCTGTAAATATGACAGTTCCAAAGAAGGGTCTGGATGAACTCTTCTGGTTACTTGGTAAATGGGCTGGAATAGTACACCCAAATGAGAAAAATGTTGTCTCCAAAATCCAAAGAGGCCAACTAGGCCTTGTGCATTTTTGTTTTTAGTCATGGAAGGGGCCAGATGCAACAGCTTACCTTTCATCTTAGAAGGGATATCTTGACATGCCCCTCCCCACTTGACACCTAGAAATTCCACTGAGGTAGAAAGCCCCTGTACTTTTGTTGCATTGATCTCCCATCCCCTGACATGCAAATGCCTTACCAATAAGTCTAGAGCAGTTGCTACTTCTTGCTTGCTAGGTCCAGTCAGCATGATATCATCAGTATAATGGACCAGTGTGATGTCTTGTGGGAGGGAGAAGCGATCAAGGTCTCTGCAGAAAAGATTGTGACATAGGGCTGGGGAGTAGATATACCCCTGACACAGGACTGTGAAGCTATCGTGCTGGCCTTGCCTGCTGAATTCAACCTGTTTCTGGTGATCCTTCGTGACAGCTATAGAGAAAAAAGCTTTTGCCAGATCATTATCTGCACACCAGGTATAAGGGTATGTGTTGATTTGCTCAAGTGATGATCCCACACCTGGAATAGCAGCTGCAATTGGAGTCATCACCTGGTTAAGTTTATAATAATCCACTGTCATCCACCAAAGACACATCTGTTTTCTGTATAGGCCAAAAAGGAGAGTTGAAAGGAGATGTGGTGGGACTCACCACCCCTGAATCCTTTAAATTCTTAAGAGTGACACTAATCTCTGCAATCACTCCAGGAAGATGATATTGCTTCTGATTCATAATAGCCATCACTCCATGAATCAAAAGCCAATATAGGGTTTCTGCCAGTTACTGAGTTTGTCAATTCCAATTATGGATTCTGGAACTGGGAAAGTGACCACAGAAAGGGTCTGGGGACTGACTGGACCCACTTTGAGATGGACCTGAGCTAAAACTTTATCACTCACCTGACCTCCATAAGCCCCTACTCTGACTTGTGGATCAGGGTGATGTTTTGGGTCTCCTAGAATTTGTGTCACTTTGAGCCATATTTAACAATCCCTGAAATATACCATCATTTCCTTTTACCCAGTGCACAGTCACCCTGGTAAAAGGCCATAGGTCTCCTTGGGGAAGGCTGGGAGGAAGGTAACAGTATAAATTTGGGGCCATGTAACAGGGTCCTTCCCCAAGTGTGCCCAGTCCTCCCCTTATTCAAGGGGCTCTGGGTCTATAAACCATCTCAAATCTGGAAATTGATTAAGGAGCTGTGACTCTTTTTTTCTATTATTCAAATTAGACTTCTGTTCACTTGACCAGTAATTCTTCTGTCTTTGCAGCTCAAACAAGAACTTAGTAGACTGCCCATCTATTTTACTTCTAGGTACCCCATTAACTACTAGCCAATGTCGCAAGTCTCTGCAAGGCAGATTATTTTAACTGTTGCTTTGAGTCTGCTGTCCATTATGGTGGGCACATCTGCCTTGTCTATGGTGATTAACTG
Organism: Myrmecophaga tridactyla; assembly: GCA_004026745.1. Classification (NCBI taxonomy): domain Eukaryota; kingdom Metazoa; phylum Chordata; class Mammalia; order Pilosa; family Myrmecophagidae; genus Myrmecophaga; species Myrmecophaga tridactyla. The sequence goes on from PVIY010011642.1 coordinate 35,249, forward strand.
TCACCACATGGCTTCTGCCAACTCAGGATCCAGTCATTCCCGTTAGGTTTAAGGATTCTAGCTCAATGACAGTAGTTCTCACAGGAATGTCTGACTTACAGAGAAGGGTGACTACGGAGCTCTTCAGGGATGATGGAGCTAGTCTCACAAATTTATTTCTCAAGGTTCTGGTGAAAGATGTGCCTCTGGACATTCCTGGGGCGTGTGAACAGGTCTTCCATGATAAAGCCACTCTATCATTCCAGTCTCCATGAGCCTCTGGATCCCCTCATCTCCATCATACAAGGAAAGTTGTGGCATTTTGACCTCAGGTAGTATCGACCACATTTCAGCCAACCATCCAAACAAACTACTAATGCCTTTTCTAGCCCCTCATGTTACAACATTGAATGCAGAATCTCTGCTTAGTGGGCCCATATCAATAAATTTAGCTTGATGCAACTTTATATTTCTTCCACCATTATCCCACAACCTTGATATCCATTCCCACACATATTCCCCTGATTTCTATCTATATATATTGGAAAACTCATGCAGTTCTTTTGGAGTATATTGTGCCTCCTCATGGGTGACACTTGTACCTCACCTTTTGGGGCCTGTCAGGACTTTAGTCTAGTTATAAATCTTGAAGTAAAGAGGGGTGATGGGGGTGGGTCAGAAAGGAAATAGAAGTGTCTTTTAAGCCAGTTTCACTCCAGAAGAATGAGAGCTGTTTCCCCAGGGGAGGTGATTTTAGGGTTAGCAGGCACTGAAAAGTTAATCTCATTCAGTGGAGGTTGGGTGGCAGATTCCTCTGGGCAGAATGAAGAGTGGGAATCTGTTTCCTAAAGACAGGCTGGAAGTTTGGAAGCTCTTTACTCAGGGCAGTCCATTATGGGTCTATCTAGTAAAGGCTCAGCAGGTTACAGGGATCCTGTCTCCCCATTTCCATCATTATCTAGCCATATATCTGCATCCCACATTTCAGGATCCCATTCTTTTCCAATAAAAGCCCTTACTTTAACAGCAGAGTACCTTGTAGGTTGATATTTTAGTTTATGGCTGTAAATCTGCTACTCGTGCAATGAAGCTCTGTGTCTGGTTTTCAGAGATCTCAAGTCTGTGACCACAGGAAATAAAATTTTCTGTCAGGGCACAAAATGGAAACTTTTACATCATTCATATGGCACTTAAGGTGCAAATTTGAAGCCTTCAGCTCATGCCTTTCCCTCATCACTGTATCCAGTGTATCTAACAGCAACCAACAACATTATGTCTTTTTTTTCAAGTATCTGCATTATTTATTTAAAGAGTTTTTTAAAAGACAGCTTGAATAAAGTCCTAGCTTATCATTAAAAATATATAAATGTATATGTATTTATGTCCCAGAAAATATTTGATAGCTAAATTGTTGCTTACTGTGGTATATTCTGATGTAATTTTTAGACCTACAAAAAAGTCTTTTCTAGAGCAAATTAAAATATCACTAAGGTGAAATACTATTACAGGAGCAATACAAAGTGGTAAAAATGAAAATATCAGTATCCTGTTGAATCATCTGTAATTCAAAACTGCCCCAGATGTTTACTTTTGCACTCAAAATAGGAATAATGTCAAATTTTACTAATATACCATTATGTGACTGATTGAAAGAAAACAAGGATGCACGTAATTGATCTTTATTTTGAGATAGCAATAAAGCTATAGACACCTGGAAGAAATCTTAATTAGTGAGTATACCCTCTCATAAATGTCTCAATTTTCTTATCAAAGAAAACATTGATAATAAAAACTGTTGAAGAAGGGGAAAAATGATAATAATAACTGTGTGTGTATATATATATACACACACTAATTACAGGGAACTTTCTTGTAATATGTATACATATATATTACAAGATGTATATATTACAAATATATATGTATAAATATATATATATATATACTGATGACAAGGAACTTTCACATACTTCTTTGATACTCACAACCACCCTTTGCAAGACAGATTTCAGTTATTCATTCCAATGAATATAAACACTGAAGGATGCCAAGAAAATTTTGCTCTTGGATGTAATTTTCATGTATTTTCTAACACTACTTTCAGAAATTACAGTAGATATTTCTTATTTTAAAAATCCATCATTCATAGAGAAGACACAAAATTTCTGAAGTCCACCTTTAAATTGTTTGGGGATTCTTTCTGACTAACATTTTTAATTAAGAGAATTATTTCTTTGCTTCTCTCCCATTCTTTGAAGAGGAAATGGGTGTTGACTTCCAGGTGTAGGTGTTCTGCAAATCAGTGCTAGACTCTTGCCTTTGGAGCCAATCATATCATGATTTAGCTGTGCAGGAGATTGAGTCTTTCTCCCACTGTCTTTGGGCTGGGTTTCTTTGTAGGCGTGGTAGAATTGATAGAATTTTCTATCAGTGCTGATAGAAATCTTCTACTCTTACCAGATGTTTAACTGTTCTGTTGCATGTTTTATAAGTAATCTATATACTTTTGGAGTCTTTGCATTTTTTCACAACTTTTGCTTCTTTAAACGTAGCATATAATTTTTTCTTCTCAATGAAGAAGCTTCTGTATTTTGGATGTCAGTCTGGATAATGTACTCCAGAGTTATCCAGCCCCAGCAACTGGAAACAGTATGGACAGTTTTCTTCAAAAGTTCTTTTTTTCATAGGAGATAACATGCCTGGTTGGGACTGTTAGCTTGTAGTTTCTGCACTGCAGTCTCAGGGTAGTGTTTCTGCTTCATCCAGCAACTGCCACCACTTCCATGCCATGGAAACCCAGTGAGAAAAGAAGCATTATACCTCTTGATTCCACAAAACTCTATAAAGGTGAAAAAACACTCTCACCCAGAGCCTTGCCTCATATAAGCATACAATTAGCAGAATCTAGTGGTAATATTTTGAGTATCTCTCTTTCCAACTTACCCCATGGACTGTCAGTGCCATCTTGATTGCTGGAAACAGTCATTGGTGCCTCTGAGTCTAATCAGAATAGAAAACAAGTTGTAAAGACACATTTTTAAGATTGCGTTACTCAATCTTAAACTCCCAGTACCAAGCTGCATTATTAGTCAGGGTTCTCTAGAGAGACAGAATTAACAGGAGGTATATGTAAATATGAAATTTATAAAGGTGTCTCATGCAACTATGGAAAAGGAAGAGTTCAAAATCCATGGGGCAGGCTGTGAAGTTGACAGCTCTGATGACAGGTCTGAATGAACTCCACAGGAGAGGCTTGCTGGCTGAAGAAGCAGTGAAAGAGTCTCTTTTCTTTCTTAGAAGTCTTCAACTGATTGGATTCTCTCTTTGGTGGGAGATGCACTTTGCTTGATCACAGATATGAGCAGCCACAGATGATCAACTGGCTTAATACACCAGCGTTCTGCTTTATCAAACCAGCCATGAGATATCCTTGCAGCAATGGTTAGACCAGTGCTTGCCTGACCAGACAATTGGGCATCATCACTCGGCCAAGTGGACACCAGAACCTAACTATCACAGACAGTAATTAGTCCAGTTCTTAAAAAGTATTAACAGTTGAATGAGTAGTTTCCAAGTTATATTTCTTGGCTGGCTATCTTGTGAGGTTGCAGGCAACCACCTCATCATTGGAGAAGTGCAGCGTATATGTCTGACAGTGCTAGGCAAATAGGATCAGTCATATACTGGGCTTTAATCAGATACAGATAGTGTGCCAACAGAAAACTCCGGGCTTTGTGTTTATTTCCTGAATAATATGACTAAAACTTTGTATACACTGACAACCCAATGCATTATAATTAAGACTATCGTTTGACTTTATAATCATGTCTATGTACCGTCAGGAATAATTGATCACTGAATTTATTTCATTTTGCCATTGGGAGCGAAGTTCTGTTAAGAACCATGTGAGTCTATATATCTTATACTATTTAGCTCAGTGCCTGACTCATGGTAGGATTGACTAGTATATGTTCATTTTATTTAAAATGATCTATAATAAAATGTAAATATTTAATAAACATCCTAAAATCATGGAAGTAGGTACAAAATGCTAACTTTCCTGTGGTTAGTTTCCCATGTGTGGTCCATATACTTACTGTGCAATATAGGAAACAAATGGTAACTCAAATGTGAATGTGTTGGAAAGTGAATACCTATTTTAAAAAAAAAATTCATGCCGTTCTGAAGCATCAGTTTCTGATTTGGGAACTTCGGTTTGACTTCTGGCTTTGTCAGTAACTGTACTGAAGAGTTAACTGACCACATGGTGAGGCAAAGCCTGGTTGAATACTCTCGCCATAACCGTTTCTTCTGCCTATGATCCTTAACCTTTACTGGGAAATTATACCTTACTTTCAGACATCTACTGAGTTTATCTTCAGTAAGATAAGAAACTTACATCTTAAATTATAAACTCTGTGGGAATTATTCTGTAAGAGAATTGCTTCATTTTTGGAAGGATATTTTAATCTTCCTCCCGTGAGGGGAAAAAATTACCTTCAGATTAGGGAAACAGATTAGATTTGTATGTAGCTGTAATAACTGTTATTCAGAAAAGTTTTGCATTAGCCCAAGGGATAAAAAACTAAATAAGAATGAACTTTTGTTGTTAAAGAAAAAAAAGTTAAACCAAGCATAACATTTCAGTCAGATCTCATATATACTCTCTTAATCCCACTTTTTTTAGGCATAACAAATATTCCATCTTTCTCCCTCCTCCACCCACATTTATATGCATTGTGTGGGCATGAGAAGTAGCTTATTTCAAGTATAATGTCAGTTATGTTATTTGTGCTGTCATTCCTCTACTTTATACCCATATCAGATATAATCACAGTACTCCTTCCTGTGGATGCTTACAACTTCCTAAAGAATGAGAGAGGCTGCCTCTGCTGATTTGTCACCCTGGCTTCTTTAGTGTGTGTTTTCTAGTTAAGAGACCTGGGTTGTGATCTCAGGTCTGCTACTCATTAATTTCATCACCTTTAGTAAGCAATATAAAATCTCTGATCTATATTTTACTCTCCTGTAAAGTATAATGATAACAGCTATTTCATAGGACCTTTGGAAAAAAGACTAAGCTAGTATTTATGATCACTTGTACCATAGTACATGGTAAATGACAAATAAATAGCATTTATAATTTAGGAGACCCTCATATATGTGCTATGTACCAGGACATCCAGTACATTTCACATCGTAATATTTAGAAAATTTATATGTCATTGTAAATGTCTCAGTAGACCTATGAGCATAGACACCATAAGAGTAGAGACCATATAATCCCATCCTAAAACTTACTTAGCACAATGTCTGACTCATAGTTGATACAGAGGAATATTTGTTGAAAAACTGTTCATGCTCATACCTCCCACCTTCTTTCACCCACTATGTTTCCCATTTAATTTTTTACTTCCAAATAAAATGTTAGCAAGACATTCAATGCACTGATTGCAATAGGAGTCTGAAGTACTTTCAGGTGATAAATTAAGCATATTCAATGTCACTGTTGCCTAATTTACAGCCCTACCAGACCAAGGTGATGAAGTATGATGTTGGCAAGAGGAAGCTATTAAAGCGACACATACCATATAATCTCCTTTACTTTTTGGGAGTCAGCAAAATAAGATGCTAAAATTGCCCTCTATTGATTCATAAAATAATTCACTTTGACCAATTTCCTTGCTTTGTTGTACCACAACTTTTCTTCCGTGCCCATAAATTTACTTTTTATTCTGAGATTCTGATGTGCATCACCATTGACTTATAGGAAATACATAAAAATTAAATATAGTAGTCACAAATCCCTTCCTTGATATGCTTTGGGATACCTGAATCAAGTAGAAATTCAGAATTAATACATTAATAAATATCAAGAGACAACAAAAGGTAAATAAATACAAGAAATATTATTTATGTCTTATGCTAGAAAGTATAGGTGTTCTGCTTCTGCCATAGCCACCTTTCTCTGACACTGATCTAGAATCCATACACCTTAAGTTCTAACCCAAAGATGCTGTGCATTGTCATAGGTGATTTATCTAGCTCCTGGCTTTCTTCCTTAGGAAAGTACCACCATATCACCTAGGAAATGGTCCCTGTTTTGTCGTAGACCTGTTGCATTTCTGAAATTCACTTACAGAGCTCAGCATGCCCCCCATTATTGGACACAGTGAACGATGTCCTCAGCCCTCAGTGATGTGATATGTGTTGCATAATCTAATATAATTCACACTAGTTAGGATAGTGCTATCTATTGTAATAGAGAGACTGAACATTTCAGTGAGGTAATACAATAGAAATTGCTTCTCACTCAGGTCATGATCTTAGTTGCATGAATAGTTTGGCAAGGGACCTTTAACATGGAGTTTCTTGGGTCATCATGTTCATTTCTATGCCAACCAGTCAGAAAGTGGAGGATTTTATGGTCAGACATCACATCCACTCAGTCTATTGCCTAAAACTCACATGGATATGGCCATACATAACTGCTAGGAAAGCAGGGTTTATAGTTTACCCTGTGCCTAGGAAGAAGAGGAAGTGCAGTTTGATGAAAATTTTGTAATTTTTACCACAAAAATAATACCTTAATACAATGAACTAAAATCTAAACTTGATCTATATGGTAAGAATTACATGCATATGTTAGCAGAGGGTGAGACCATAATGCAGTCTCTTAAAGATTAAGTAATTGCCCAAAGTCATATAGGTAATTAGTGGAGGATTGTAGGAGGTTGTAAAATATTGTAGACTTTAGTTTCCAGTCTAGCATTCTTTCTGACACGTCATCTGGCAATAGAGGTATAATTTGTCACATTCCATCACTCCAAGATGCAGTTCTGCAGTTAATTGGGTCGTGAAAACATATAGCTTTATTCAGAGTGTTTTATGTATATTGTTTCCTTTTGACTCAGTGCACATAGGAGCACAGCTGAAGCTTATTAGTTTAATTAGAAGTCGTTTAAGCATCATTCATTTCACTTTTTATTTGTTGTCAGTAATTTAGATTGTGAGCCCACTGGACAGGAACTGAAGTTAATTTCATGTCTTCTAGCTCCTTTGAAGGTACTGGTGGTAAATAAAGATAATCTAGTTATAATTATCCATTGTAAGCTATTTAAATACCATTTATGCTTGACTGTGCTAAAATATGACAAACTTTTTAGAACTTTATTTCAGACAACCTTGTATTAAGAAGTCCTCTTTATTCTATTTTAAACTACTTTTGACATTTTTTGGTGATCTTTTCTATTTTAATGATTTAAAAAAATTGACATTCCTTTCATTTCCTATTTCTTGGAAAGCATCCAAATGGTACAATAGTAATTTATAGCTTTTCAAGCTCTATGTGATTTAATTAAGTCTTTGCCCTTTAATTTTAATAATTGTTATTTTTATTACGATTGAAGGTTTTTTAAATATCACAAAAAAGATAAAAAATGGTGATAGAAACAAAACAATGTTTTTTTTGTTTTGTGAGTGAGAACTAGTTTTAGTATTAGTCCATTATAGAAATTTTAGCATTTAGCAGAAGTTTTAGCATTTAGCATGCCATCATGGTAAGTTTTTTTATGTTCATCATCTTTCTTTTCATGAGCCTCCAGACCTCTATGAAAATGTCCTAAATCCATTCAACTAGCACATATTCTTTCCCTTGAGTCAGTTGCTAGAGGAAGGATTAAGTATAAATAAATCGGTTAGAATGTTTTGACAGTAGACAATATACAATCTCTACAGACTTACCTGAAAAGGTCTTTGGGCAGATAAGGTGAGAAGGGAGAGAGGGAGGGATCATAATGTGTTTTTTTTGTTTCTTCTCAAAAAGAATTGAAAAAAGTTATACAAAGACAGAATTGAGTATCTCTATTGGAGAAAATCTGAAGGCTTTGGGTGACTGACATTAGAAACTATACATACAAATCAAGGGTTATTGATGGAGGAGCAAAATGTGATTATTAATGTACATCACTGCCTTATTTCTCAGTGTTGTTAAGGAGCTGATGCCACAATAATGGAGGGCACCCTTTGAACATTAATTTTTTCCTCTTCTTGATTTTGAGAATGAATCCCTCTTATTTTATTTGTTCGGTAAATGTTATACACCTCCATCTCTGAGCCAAGTGTTGGCCTCAGTACTACATAGATGTAATATCTACCCTCATGAAATTTATTACAGACTTAATCATATTCTTTAATAAACCATACTCATGGTTTGTAGTTTTGTATTATTATGAGCACCAGTTAGTTCAGTTTTACAAAATACACTGCAGCTATCAGATCCTTTAAATTTGTAGAGAGGTTTGTCTACAAATTGGTCCTTTAGCTTTCCATTTCATATTCTTTAGAATCTTTGCTCCGTATTACTATATTATTGTTTATTCACTCTGATCTGGTACCTTACCTTTTGTTAGTTTTAATTCATCATATCACTCATCTTGACTTTCCAAATGAACTTCTCATTCTTTTAATAGAAAGCAAAGCAAGTGCTTAGTTACCAGATTTTTATAGGATACTTCATGTACTATAAGAAAAGAATTAGTAAATATGTTAATCAAAGGGCCGGATAGGAAATACGTTAGGTATCTGTTGTGTGTTTTTACTTTTCTTTGTAACCATTTACAAATATTAAAACTCATTTTTAGGTTGCCAGTGGGTCCAAAAACAGGCTGTGACTCAGACTTGGCAAATAGGCTACATTTTTGTCAACCCCTGATTATACTGTAAAATCAGCAATATTTGAAATTCAACTGTGTTGAGTTCAAACAATTCCTCCTTTCTATACCTCCAATTATAAAATGGTGTGGAAAGTAGAAAAGAGATAGACATGGAAAAAACCAACCAAGTGTATTGTCAGTCCCTGGTATGTTACATAGATTTTGCAACAGTATTAAATATGCAGGCAAGTTGTGTAATATTGATGATATATATTAGTTAAAGTTTTTAGCTTTCAGAATTATTTTATTCTTAGACATTCCAGTGCTTGAGATTTTACTGGATAACCCAACAATCCCCACCCCTTTCCTTGTGATGTATTGTAAAGTAGATATGGTATACAATCCTTTAAAATTACCTTATATTTTAGTAAAATACATGAAGAAATCACATGATGTTTATTGAGAAACCTTTAGAAAAATAATCTCTAAGGGGTAGTAACTACAATTTTGTTATATTACAATACTACATACTATCAAGGAAATAAGTATGATGCCTCATTTTGAAAATACAGCTCTTCTAAATGGCTGAGCCTTTCACCTTGGGAAATGGATTAAATCAATTGGGCTCTTAGCTGGTTTTAGTAACCAAGGTAATTCTCTATAGCACTTAGAATGCTAAATTTAACTGTCAACTTGTAGCCTTGTATCTGCATTGTAAAAGCTGGCAAAGTATATACATAGCTTTTACCAAGAGTAGAAATATCTAAGCTCTTTTCTGAGCATCTTTCTCCATCCCTGCTCCCAAAGAGATTTTTCCCTTATTACTGAAAAGGGCTTAAAGTATAATTTTAGTTTAATAATTACATTTTCCCTTAGCTCAGCAGTTGCTAAACTTTACAGTGGATATGAATCACCTGGAGGGCTTTGTTAATATGAATATTGCTAAGTCCTTCCCCTCTCCCACAGATACTGATTCAGTAGTTGTGGGGTAATGCCTATGCATTTATCTTTAAAGTATTTATGCCAATTCTCATATAAACATTTCAAAGCTCCATATTTTGATAAATACTGTCATTACCGATAAAATACTTTTATTTCTGAATACCAAAATAAAATTAAACTTCTTATTTATCTATACTTCCATAGCAACTTCCATTTCTCTGCTGTAATACTTTTACCTGAGATTGAATGAAAGTGTGATCTTGAGGAAGGTAGAATTACATCTGGGTTTCCAAATTTCATTCCAATGTTCTTTGTAATAAAGAAAGCTGCATTTACCAGCATGTGTTTTCTTCGGGTATTTGTAAACTTGTTGTAGATGTGGGGCTTGGCTTATTGTCTTTGTATCTTTCCCTGAAGATCTGTACTTAGTAATGAGTAGGAACTCAATGAATAGGGCAATGTTCTTGACAACTATATTCAAAAGAGTGCTCCTTGGAATGGCAGATGTGATGGTGATGGCAAAAACTTGCACCTTCCAAATATGCCTGGGTTCAATGCCATTTTAATTTCTGAATGTGAAGACAAAGTATAAGGAAATGTGCTGTTCCCATAGCAGCCAAGAGTTTACAGAATAAATATGACTTTAAATAAAAGTCAGAGAAATTTCATGGCTATGTAAAGAGGAAAAATATCTCTGTTGTCGAGCTAATAAGCACTCTGTATTCTATGAAAGGTAGTTTTAGAATTTCTCTAAAGATCTTAAAGAAAGAGAAATAAGTTGGATTTTGTTTCAAGTGTAGGTAAGCAGAAGTCTGAATCTGGACTCTGCCACAAGATATGTGATCCTAGATAAGTTGCTTAAGCTTACTGAGCACAAATTCCTTGCATTCCCAGAAATAGCACTATATTTCTCTTCTGGCTCTTTGGAGATGAACTGAATAATACATATAAGAACACCAAACATTCGTATACGTTGAATGGGAAACTAGCCAACATATCCTAGAATAATATTTTTTATAGCTTGGTCATTCACTTGATGAGAAGCAGTGGGTTGATTATGTCTGGTAAGAGGAATATGGTTCATACAAGAGATTGTGCATGGTTCCATGAATAAAATGAATATTGTGTTTCCATGTGAAGATATCAAGGAGGTGTTAGGTGTATACTGTATAACATAAATTATTCCAAAATGAATATGGCTGACACATAAGGCATTAGTTGTTTTTTTTTTTCCCCACAGCTTATTAAACCCTAACACCCATGTTGGACTTTCACTGACTTTTTAACATTGAATGACTGCTTTTACTCTATGAACACTAGCTTCATATGTCATCACATCCACAGTCAATATCATGAGGCAGTATAGTATTTAAGTAAAAATGGAAATATTATGTTTATATTATGTTCATCCATTATCCATTTATATTTATGAACAAATCATCAATGTGATAAGAATTAATATCATGGACATTGTTGTAATAGGTGCATTTGCTGTTCTTTTTTTCAAGCATATACTCAATACAAATAGTTTTTTCCGTAGTAGTAGGACATAGTCCCATATATGTGCTAGAATCAGTGTATAGCACTTAATATATAGTACTAGATATTTGAATACAAATCTATTGAAATATACAAATGTCTCCATATATTTTACATGCACAAACATATAAAAGCATGTACCATGATATGAATAGGTATATGAATATGCATATGCATATAGTATAATAGAGAGATTCAGCTGGGCATCTCTCTGTCACTATCCAGTCATAGCCCAAACTTGTCAGTTTCAATACTAAAATTAAGATATAGAAAATAGGGTTTTCTTGGGAACTTGGCTTTAAATTAAAAATTATGGAATTTCAGAAAGCAGTATTTTTACAAATAGCTCATAGAAGCAGATGAAAACATAGTTATGGACATTGAGACAACCACAGACAGAGAGGGAGACAGGGAGAGAGAGAGAAGAGTCTAAAAGCAAAGAAACAGACATACAGAGCAGATGAGAAAAATGATGGAAAGCTCTGCTAGTGTTGGAGTTTCTGGTTTTAGGTGCCTAGCCTCACTCCTTCTTTTGTTTACCAGAGAACCACATATCCTTGTTGCAAACAAATTATTTTGTACCCAATTTATTCAACACTTTTCTCTTAAGATTGTCTGTGTTGAGAAGCATTTTTTTCAGAAAGGAAGGGTAATTTTGACTCATTTGTTATCTTGTTAGTGTTCTTTTGTGTTCTAAGACTTGGGTGAAATCTGGCGCTAATCAAAGGAGAGCTTTATGGAAAGGAAAATTGCAGGTAGTAAGTTCTATTGTATCCAACATCAACATTGTATTTTCTCCATGTTTAAAAGAGAAACAAAATGTTCTCAACATTTACTGAGTATTTGGTGTGTGTCAAACATTGTGCAAAGCACTTAACCTACTTTATCTCATTTCCTTGTTCAACAACCTCAGGTCAGGGTTATTATTCCAATTTAATAAAAGAAGTAACTGAGAATTAACTGGATTTCCTCCTTAAGGCCTCACAAACCTTTAGCCATAAAGAAAATCCAGGACTCTAATAATCACTACAGGATACCTTATCATGGGCACAGATATTTCCAGGAACCAATAACATCTGAAGATATTATTGGTTAACTGTTTATCTGGCCCCAAAGTATGATCTTCAGTTATAATTGTACCCATTCTACCCCAGGTAGATGAACATTAATGTAGTCTGCTAAAACAGCTGATTCTATGTTTGTCTATTGTATCTGTCCCAATATTTGACAATCCAGTACATCCAATATTTAATGACATGGCATCAGGAAGTTGTGCTATTATTCTTGATTCCTTAAAGAGTATATTTTTTCTGTTATATATATAGTAGTGATAGAACAGATGTGATTAGTGTAGTTTAAATAACACCTTTCATATCAGTATGACGTAAAAGAAAATGACACCCTCTGCCATCTCTAAATGAATAAAATCAGTTTCTTCATCCAGTGGTTCTAGTTTCTTAGGCCTTTGGTTATGGAAATGGCTCCCCTTGAATCCTCTCCAGGTCTCCACAGAGCTTGCCAGTTTTGGAATCCAGAAGGGGTCAGTTTTAAGACAGTCACATTATTATACTGACCAACCAAGTACTTAATTCCCAATGAGCCTGGAATAAGATTTCGGTTTGGCTCAATGTGTCAGAAGCAAATTGAGACATTAAATGTAAAATCCTTAGAGATTTTATAGTTAGTACAATTATAGTTGGTCCAATTACATTCTGGCTGGGACTAAACTCAGTAACGTCCAACCACTTGATAAAAGGGTGACTTATAATGTAATATTACATCTATCTACCTATGTCTATGTCATCTGTACAGAGAGATGCCTACAAATTAATTTTAGTTTGAACTCTGGGGTAGCCATATCCTAATGTTTAGAAGTCATGCATCAGGGTAATAGAGTAAAATTATGCTTTAACACCATAAGTAAGGTATAGAAAATTAAATTGCATGAAGTGCAGGACAAAAATGTAAAATTAATGAAAAGTTGTTCTTTTTCAGTCAATCTAGTGCTTTCAAAAAGCATAAATTTAATGTGATGGGTTTTTATTCTACATATCTTTGGTGAAGATTGTATATTGTATGGAGAAAGTCCCAAATGATCATGAAGCAATTACTTCTGTAGTCTGCTTCTCCTTCCTCAAAAGGTAGTAACTTTAGCCTGTGTTGATTGAGAAAGGAGACCAATGCAGAACAGGAGTCAGTTTGTTGCATGATAGTATAAACAAATCTCCCTTATAAGCATTGTATTACATGAGTTGCATTCTTGGTGGCCACAGCCCTCTGGATGAGTTATCCTGAGATTTTACTTACATTTTAGTTTTTTTTTTCTCTTCAATATATTTGAGATTTAGTAAATTTTATTTCATAAATTACTGATACAGATTAAAGAACTCCTAATCAGCAAAAGAGAGCAAGTTGACCTATGTCAAGCTAGTTTTCCATATTAGAATTTTTTTTTACATTTATAAACAATAAGTGAAATGACACCATATAACTATGGTTATTTTCTCCTAACAAAGTATAAATTGCTACTAAACCCTAACCCACATTTTCTGACTAATCCAAGCCATCTGCCAATGAGTCTGCCAGATATTTTTATATTCTGGGTTAAAATTGATGGACTATTTCATTCCTTTCTTCCCCAGGACTTGAGAGTAAGTAAATACAAGCTTAAGATCCTTAAAGGATCCTTTATTTTCCTTAATGATATAGCCTCCTCGAACTGCCACTTAGAAAATCCTACTAACAGTGTGTTTTTAAATTTCAGCTCTTTTATGACTTAGCATCAGTCTCTTATATAATTGATGCTACCCTATCTATGCATTTGGGATCAACATCATGTTGTCTTTTAGTCACAAAGAGAACTTTACATTTAAGTCTGGAAAGAAGTGTCAAAAAATAGATTCAATTTTCACATTGCTTAGCAATGTTGTGTAAGTTTACATTCTTATGTGGTGGGTTTATCTGCTTATCTGTATCAATTGGCATGAAATTTCCAAATTACAGATTTTAGATCCAGTTTTCTCTGGGTCACAGTATAAAATTGGGCTAAATCTTTATTGACTCTGATATAGTTTGGGGATAACATTTATATTTGGCATAAAGAGGAAAGTCTAGCTGAGGTGGGTAGTCTAGGGTTCTAAGTTATTCTATATGTAAAGGGAATAAGCAAACAATAACTCAGCACCCTCACAGGCTTCAGACAGGTCCACTTATTTCTGGGATATATAGAAGGCAGCCTTTTGACTTTTAATAATATCTCAGTCCTACTATTAATAAAGCACCACCGACTTATCCTCTGATAAGTGTGTTTGAATTTGTCAAAAGTGAGTCACATTCTACAAGTAGATGATGGGAGAGCAATGGGGTTTATTTTCATGTTTAACAACAATTCTAATAAGAACCTGGAAGAAAGACAACTGAAAAATTAAGTTAACTCAGGCAGAGCCCAATAAAAATCAATCACCGAAAATATTCCATAATTGATATGGTGAGTGCTGTAGACTCACAAGTTCCTTAAGTAATTTATATGTAGTCAGGAAAATGGCATTCAGTTATTTGTAATTTCATATTCCTGTTGTGACAGTAGATTATTAACAAATTCCTGGTGAATGATTTTGAAATATCTGGGACGCTTTCTAGATTAGTTTATCAATTTATATTACTGTATAGGAAAATGGAGTTTCCAGGGTAACAACTTTAATCTAAGCAAAGACCTAACCTTGAGCTCCTTAAATAGATGAAAATGTATTGAAGACAATGAGTGATAAAACATTTATCAGCAATATTGCATCACTCTGGGATTGTCAGAATTCTGTATAACAAAACCATAGGTTGGGGTGGTGTGATGGTGGCTCAGTGGCAGAATTTTCATCTGCTATGTCAGAGACCTGGATTTGATTCCCGGTGCCTACTCATGTTAAAAAAAAAACAAAAACAAATAACCCATAGGTTGATATGAGCCCCAGTGGATTGAATGTTGTGGATAATTTTGAATAGCACACCTGTCTCTAATTTTTGTATGTAAGAGGCAGTGTAATTTTATAACTATATGCCACAGATCCAGTGACATTGAACACTTGTGAGTGGAAGGCTTCAGAGCAGAATTTTAAGCCCTCACTTCTATTATTAAAAGGTGAGGTTACTCCATACTTTTCTGGACAATTCTTTATTACTCCTGGACTTATTTTGCTTTAGTTATTCAAAGTTTCAGAGGTCAGTAAAGATGCCAGCCTTAAAATATAAATTAAATTGGAATCAAATATATTAATTGGGGAAATTATCTTTCCATTACCTTAGAGACTATAGATTTTGATGTTTTGTTTTGTTTTTGTTTTTGTTCTGCTACTCCTGAGGGATTCTTTCCCTTATTCAGTTGCAACCCATACCAATAGGTGAAAAACTAACATCTTCGACCAATCCTTATTTAACCTTTGATTTTCTGCCTGAATATTATTCTTTTCTTCATAGAATGTGTACATCCTTTTGCTCACACCAACCCTCACAATCATCCTTTAAGGTTAGAGCATACATATATTTACAATTGAGGACTCTGAGGCCCAGATATTTCAAGTGCAATATTGAAGTTACATGGGTCATTTACAGCAAAGCAAGGAATTCAATCCAAGAAATTCTGATTTCTCATCTAGTGGAAAGGAATTCTAAACCTGACTCTGTTACTCATCATGTGTATGACTGTAGAAATGTCATATAATGTCTCAGAGTCATGGATTTCTCATCTTTAAAATAGGGAGAATAATATCTAAGACCTTTATGGGCTAGAAGTCTAGATATGAGATAATAAAAGTATAGTAGCTGGTATATAGTTGTGGCTCAATAAAAGGTAATTATTTTTATTCCTGTTGTTAATGTTATGAATATAATATTTTGTATCTTCTTAATAATAGGCTAAAAGTTCTTTTTTACTGATTTCCTCCAAGATGTTTAATACATTTATTATAGCCATCTGAAGAACTCCAGGGACAAAAATGCTACTGATTTCCCAACTTGGAGCTATAATACTTTCCCCCAAAATAGTGAATTTACTTATGTCAGTTAAGTTCTCTCTATATATATTATTGCTATTGCATTTTTAATGCATTGTGAGACAACCATGTTTTTATATATTGTTAAATATAAAACAATATATAAAACCTATGAACTTTGGTTTGATTAGAAAAAAAACTGTTCAATCTACATGTCCAAATAAACGGAAATGTATTCAGTATACAGAAGAATTCTTCATGGAATGGAGAGTTCCTTTAGCAAAGATAATAACTCAATATTATCACGTGAAATCCTGCGTTCTATGTGGGCTTGCAGTCCTTCCAATATTATAAAGTTCTCAAATGAAAATTACATTTCAAAATTGCCAGTGAAGTACTTAGAAGCACTTTCTTCACTTTGCTTCCAGTGCTTCAGATTCCTCATTTTGCCTTGACTTTCACTGGCTGCTTATTTTTGGTCCTCTTTTCACTGTTCTTCCTCTTCTCTGGATCTCCTAAAATTGATGTGCCCTAGGGCTTAGCACCAGGACCTCTTCTGCTCTCCACTCCCCTCCCCTCCCTTCTCTTCCTATCTTTTCCTTTCCTTTTCACCTACAACAACTAACTTCTTTAGAGAACATACTGCATCTCATTATAATAAATCCCATGCATATGCTGATGACTCTTTCTCATATATATATATATGAATGTACGAATATTTGGATATATATGACTTTAAACCGCAAGCCAGCATAAAACCCTCTAATGTGTCCCCATTTCTCTCCATTCAGATGCCAAATCCTCTTACCTTCTTGGCTTTATCTTGTAGTTGTTTTCCTCCTGCTTATTTTATATCAGCTCCAATTTCCAAATCACTGCTTTTTTGATACACTAGGCATACCCATTACCTCAGGGCCTTTGCACTTTGCTGTTAGTGTTGCCTGAAATATTCCTTCTGTGAACTTTGTTCACATTTTACCTTCTCAATGAGGTATCACTCTGTTTAAAACTGCATCTCCTCCATCAGCATTTCCAGTACCCCTTACTCTGCTCAATTTTTTACCATGGTACTGATCTTCTAAATACTAAATAATTTACTGTTATATTTATTATAATTTGTTTATATTTCCCCATTAAAATGTTACCTCCACATGAGCAGTATTGTTGGCGTTGGAGTGACACAGTTTGTTGCATACAATTCACATGTAACTCTTGATCAAATGGAAGAATGAATGTGTTATATCCTTGTGTTCCCACATTCTCTTCTATTTCTTCTGATAAGTGCTTTCCCCACCAGTTCTTCAATGAAACATATGTGTCTATTATATGGCAAACCTGACCATGGACCTCAGAAGTACAGAAGTGAATGTGATCTTATTCCTACCCTCAAGAAGCTTCTGGTCTTGTAGGAAGACAGGAAAGTAAAAATTCCATTGCAAGCGAGATTTCCACTTTAATAAGAAACATTTGAACTGCCCAGCACAGTGGATCCTAAGTTATACAATGAACTATAGTTAATAGTACAATTATTAAAATATGTTTTCATCAATTGTAACAAATGTACCACACCAATGCATGGTGTTAATAATATGGTGGTATGTGAGGATACTGTATGTTATGTATGATTGTTCTGTAAATTCACACTTTCTATAACTAAAAGTATAAGAAATACTTGAAGAAATGATCTTAAAATTTAGCTCCAGAAAATTAACTTAAGATAAACTGTGTTTCTCCATCCCCTAGTTCATTATAGCAGTCTGAAAGAGTAGCTGAGCTTTGAACAAAGGAAAGGGTGATAGAGCCCAGTCTGGTATTTAAAAGGGAAATGTCTTCATTGTCAAATTCTCAAGCTAAAACTTAGCATGTATATTTTCTAAAAATCTAAAATATTTTCTGGTTTTCATTATTTATATCTTCATTCATCTATGCATGCATTCTACTAACCATTTTTCACAGTTATATGGACAGTCACTCTGTAATATGTTGCATATCTGTCAAATGTTGCACATTTTCTTCTAATTTTTCAATATTCTTACTTAGTGTTTTAGTCTAATATATTGTTTGGATAAAAGTATGACTGGAAACTATTTCAGGTTGTCAAAGTTGTACAAACTTAAGAGTTGAATTTAATGTTCAGTTTTGGTGAATGAGTCTTCATTAATAAGTACATATTATTTTCAAAAAGCTAATCAGTATATATTTTTAAATATTATTATGGCTTTGATAAAGCTTTCTTATTTAAACTTGTTGATGAAAGATTAACAAATTTCATAAGTCTTCTCTCATCTTTTTTTTCTTTCTCTCTTACTTTTTTGGCTGAATAGGTTAAGTAAAAAGGAACAGATTGTATGCCCCACACATCTTAAATTTTGAGTGATATGAAAACACCTGTTCCCTTGATGTCTGTCAGAAATAAATTCTAGCACTGTTTGACAAGACTAGGTTCATTAGATGTAGGATTTTTCCTCATAGGTCTCCACAAACAACTCAAACTACTAGTTGATCTTGTTGCCAAGGAGGATAGAAATGATAAACCATAACTGGTTGAGGTAGGTGGCAAGAAGTTAGGAATTAAATAATAACAATGTGATTGGCCCATATACTGCCTCTGCCTCTGAAGGAAAAGTGACTGAAATGTAGAGGAATGCCCCAAGTCACATTTGGTTTTAGTGTTTTCACATTTAGTTCCAGAAATGAAGCAACGATTCTTTCCTTCTGTTTGTTTTCTCATTTTCTTCAGTCCCTAGGAACTGATTCTTGGCCTAGTGGTGGGATAGTTTCTATTCTCCAACACTGATTTTTCCTTCTAGTATTCCTTAAGTTAATCTCTTTAGGCTCTGGTTCATGCCATTTTCATTAGTCAGTCCAAATATAATTATTTTGGAACTGTGTCTGAGAACTAAGCTAAGCTCTTAATTTTGAATGTGAAATTAGGTCACTGAATTCTCAAAGCATATTCTAAACAAGGCAAGTGGGAACAGAGGCCTTTGAAGGGGGTTCATGTAATAAAAGATTTTCATTGTAAGTGTTTGGCATTGGAGTGACACAGTTTGTTGCACAGTTTATTGACTATATGGCCATAGGCAGTATTCTCTTAGTCTGATTTCTGCTTTTGTAAAATTGGGATAATGCCATTTACCTCTAAGATTAATTCTGATTATAAGAACTTGGCACCTCTTCAACTCTCAGTATGTGTTAGTTTCTTATTCCTTAAGGTCAAGAGAGGACTCGGTTTGATGAACCAGTAAATGGACACAGTCAAAATATGTCCCTTTTTAAATAAATGCAAAAAATATTCACCTTATTTCTTTTCTTTTCAAATAATTCTGTTTCGACCTTTATTTTAAGAATTCTTCTTGACATTGAAAACAGTTCATTTCTAAAGCTTCTTCATTACTTTTATGGAATCTGTTATTTTTTTTTCATGGGAAGCACAGTGGTATTCTGGAAAAACAAAAACAAAAAAAACATTTGTTGTTGAGGTCAGAATATTTAGATTTTTAACCCCCAACTCTGTCTTGTACTAAGTGACCTAGATTAAGTTACCAAGATCTCTTTGTATCAGTTTGCTCATTTATAAAATAGATGCAATAATACTATCTACTTTACACAGTGATTGTGAGGAATGCCATCTAATCAGCACATTGTCACTATTCATTCAATGCTAGTTTTGTCTCCTACTGTGCTTTGTCTGGAAAATATAATATCACCTCTATCTACCTCACAAGTTTATGGGTAGCTTATGTTAGATAAACATATGGGAGCATTTGAGAAAGCAGTTTTATATTTAAGGAATCAGAATAGTACTAATTATTATCACATGGTCCTCTAATCATTTTTTCACAGTCTCAAAGACTTAGTTCTTACATTACTCTTTCTCCTCCCTTATTCTTTTTACCTAAATCTTGCTTTTCATGCTCTAGTCATTTTATCTGACCCCTCGAATCTCAGGATAAGGACATTCAGCAGAAGGGTGAAAGAAAATAGTCTTCCAATCTCAACTTTTATGTCAAGAAGCCTAAGAGGCTTTCCCAATCATCTCCCTCTGCCCGAATTTTGGAGAAGATTCTGAAAGAGGGTTTAGTTCTATCCAGAGATTATCCAAGTCAATAGGTCTGTGGATTTGAGTTCCTAATAAAAATACAAGAGGGCTAAAACTAGAGTCATTCAGATTGGCTTTGGGAGCTTTTAAGTTTTGCATCACTCAAAAACCCTGTCGAGAGAAATTCATACTTATTTTTCTCCCATGTAACTCCTATGAAACTAAATTTGGGTTTAAGAATTACCCTGTCAAATATATTTATTTATAGTTCATCTTTTCTTTTATGTTGTTATTGGTTTGATCAAATGAGCATTGTGGTTGGTATGGAAATTTCATGAAGGTGAGAGATGTTTCTTGGCATTACAGATCAAACCAGGAGGTCAAGTCGTAGAAAAAAAAATAAGGTCTAGAATATTCTATGTTCTCATTAACACATTCAATTAACTGTAGGTTAAGCCCAGAAAACCTGTTTTTATATGTTATATACCATTCATTCTCCTTGCCTGTATTGAGTATCAGCTCCAATTTTTTGTTTTGTTTTTGAGGGTTTTTTGTTGTTGTTGTTGTTGTTGTTGTTGTTACATTTTTGCATCTCCAGCACCTGGCAGAGTATCTGGAACATAGTAGATACTGAAAAAAATTGTTGACTAAATGTTAATATGCATGTGAATGTTCCTTTGGAACCTTCAAGTATGATTTGGACTACATTTAATCATCAGTTATATCTGCTCTAGAAAGGGTTTTTGCATAATTAGTATATTGGATTAGTAGCATCCACTTACCTTTCCAATTTCAGATTCTTTGAGATTCCCCAAATGAAGTATACAAGCAAGCTAAGGGGTATTGCTGGCCTTTGCCCTCAAAGGTTTAAGAGTTTTAATTATCTAAAGCATTATTTTGGGGTCTTGTAATAATGGTTAACCTTTTACATTTATAGCAAATAGGATAATACTATTAGTGTAAACCTGACTCATTATTGAAAAGATTATAATTGCATAAATTAATCATTATAATGTCACTCTATCCCTATTATCCTGACCAATGGCATAATTGACCTATAAACATTTGTGAGTCATCTTTATATACCTAGGACAATACAAGGAGTAATGACATTGTTATGATTGGAAGAATGATAGAATTATATCCTATGATATGATGAATTAAGAAAAAGTTTGATTGTCATTTTTATTCATTTATGGATTACTTATGGGATAGAAATGTATATGGTAGGTGGGACTATATAGTTTGTTTCTTTAGCATTAAATTCAGTTTGACTTTATCTTGAAAGAGGAAATGCACAATGTCATGTATATCTCATTATATGCAATTTTACGTAAAGAGGACTAAAGAGAGGTTCAATCATTGTATCTTGTTAAAGGAGGCATAGAAATGTGGTTGGGCATATGGTCCTTGTAAGAGACAGTGCTTTGCATGGCTAAGTATGTAGACTCTGAATTACAACAGACTTGGACTTGAAGCCTGGTTCCACATCCTGAGCTTTAAGAAAGTGATAATAACCCTACTTTAACAAGGTATTATTGTGAGAAATACATATTACAATGTGAAATATTCAAAGCTTCTGGTACCTAGTGTTATGTAGAGATCAACTATTATCTCCTATATTCAATTCCCTACTCTAGATATTTACTGTCTAATAAGATAGCCACTAACCATATATGGCTATTTTAATTTAAATTGAAATTAATTAAATTTAAGTAAAATAAAAAATTTCATAATCAATAGCCCCATGTGACACAGAGAACATTTCCCACGTCGCAGAACCTTCCTGTTAGTGCTATTCTGTAGTATTACTATCAGATATATCCGTGTGATGTGGCTGCTTCTTGTCATGTGAACTTCTCTTAGATATATTTGAACACAGAAATGCCAATTTCCCCCATTCCCTGTGTAATTGCTAACAATGAGCACTCTTTTAAATAAGTACAGAACTTTATCTCTTACTTAGAAACAAAGATAAAAGCAAAATTTTATTCAACACTATCAGTAGATTATGAACTGTGCCTTAAAAGATAGCTAGGATTTGTCAGTGGTAGAATGCCCACCTTTCATACAGAGACCGGGGTTCAGTTCCCAGACCATGAATTTCCACCCCCACCTCACCCTCCACCAAAGAAAAGATACTTAGGATTTAGAATGCTTAGAAAGAGAAGGACTTGAAGAAAAAATCCATGTTGGACGATGTTTCAGGGTTCGGCTTGAGTGTGGCCAGGTGGATAGCAAAGTGATCCTGTTTTAAAGAAGTAAAAAGAGTATGCTTAGGATTAAAGTAAGTCAATATTTTCTTGGGAGAATGGAGCCACATTAAGGAGGGATTCGAAGGCCTGGCAGACATTTAAAATGATGTGACACACAACAAAAATACCTATAATGAAATAATGAACAAAACTAAGATAAAGATAAAAATGGGATCTAAAATTGCATATGATAGGTGAATAGATAGGTGATAAAATATAATAAAATGTTCATGGCAGAATTGATTTGTTGGTATAGGGTGCCTCATATAAAATTCTTTAACTTTTCTCTGTATTTTAAAGTTTTCATGGTAAAATATTGGAAAATTTGTATGTAGACTATGATTTCAACTTTGCGCTAATTGTATCTGAAAGAAAGACTGAAATGAAATGACCAGAATGTATATTTATACTAAAAAAAAGTTTCATTTATTCATTTTTCTTGGTTTTTATAATTTAAAAACTTTTAAAATGAAAAGGCAAAGATGTATAAATTTAGTTTGGAAAGAAGGAATTCATGATCACAATATAGGAGCATGAAGGCTTGGACATTAACTAGCTATATGACTATGTCAATTGCCTAATCTTAAACTATCTACATTTCAGTTTTGTTATTTCTACGCTGTGACTAATAATATACAACTTCTTAGGTTGTCATGAGGATTGAATGCTTTAATACATGTAAAGTGTGTAGCATAGGGCCTACACGCAGTAAATACTGGCTAATATTTGAGGAAACTGAGATTTTAGAGGAAAAAAAATACAAATACTCCACACCCCCCTGTATTAGTCAGGCTTGTATAGAGAAACAGAACCAATGGGAGATATCCATAAATATGAGATTTATAAAAGTGTCTTATACAACCATGGGGGTGAAAGAGTCCAAAATCTGTAGGGCAGGCCATGAGGCTGGCAACTTCAATGAAGGATGTCAGTAAAGTCCGTAGGAAAGGCTCGCTGGATGAAGAAGTGAAAATTCTCTCTTCTCCCTTAAAAGTCTTCAAAAGATTGGATCAGATTCAACTGCTTAGATTTTCTCATTTGTGGAAGACACCTATAGTTGATCACAGATGAACTCAGCCACAGATGCAACCAACTGACTTATGATTTAATTAACTAGCCTTCTGGTTTATCAACCAACCATAATATATCCTTGTAATAATGGTTAGGCCAGTACTTGCCTGACCAGACACCTGGGCACCATCACCTGGCCAAGTTGACACTAGAATTTAACCATCACAGTCACCACTCATCAACCTGGCAGCTATACACAGTACTGGTCGTATGTGTCACCTAACATATATGTGCGTTTCCGGTTATATGCAGCACAGTTAAGTAGGTGAAATGTATGACTGTTATTGTGGTGTTGTGTGGAAATAAGGAATGTGTCAACACAATATAGGCACATGGAGGCTTAGATATTAACTAGCTGCACAATTTTACTGTTAATTAAACTATCTAAATGTTCGTTTCATAATTTGTGAACTGTGACTAATAATAGTAGCAACTTCCAAGGTTGTTGTGAGGATTGAATGTTTTAATACATGTAAAGTGCATTGTATTTTGATGCATTAAATGCACTAAATTTCTCCAGAATAGGATAACATTCACTCTTAAATTTGATATCCTGTAACTTAAATACTTTAATATGAACAATACAAATTATGTCATATAATAAGAAAAAAAACAAGATATTTGCTTTATGAACAAATACAAACTCACAAGATAGGGAGGAAATATTCATGCCATCAAATGCCCCAACCCCCATTGCATTTATTTAGCAAGTTGTGTATTTTTTAATGCCTGGAACCAAGATGACTATTTTTAATGAGCTATATTTTTTCCTTAAAGCTTGCTAAGTATGTTGAAGAACTTGGAAAAGAGATTTACAAGTGGTGGATCAAACGTTATTGGTGAGGGATTGTTGCCCTCAGAGGAAGTCAGAAGTAGTATTAAATTTACCACAGAGCACCCTTTGATCCTGCTGGTTTATAGAACAAAAGACTTCATAGCTGTTAGCCTATTAGCATTCCCTGGGGACAGAACTTGATCAGGGATAAAACACTATGTAGAAAAGTGAAGCACAGAGAACGAGCTATCTCTCGAGGTTCAGTGGATGATTTTTGTGCTGTCATTGATTTCTTCACCTTGAACAACGGTAAGAGTTTGTATAAATTCAGCACAGAGCTCTCCATGCAGTTGTTTATAGCTTCAACTTTCAAACTTTTCATCACAGAAAGCTCATTTTCTCTTTCTGGGCTACATTTGGCATTGAAAGAATAACTTATTCCGTGGGGGATGGAGAAGGTGGTAAGATTATAAACTGTGATTTAAATATATGTCCTATCTTTTCCTGAGCCCAAAGAAAAAGATATGGAAGATTCCTTTGATCCCTTTACTTATTTGTAAATAAACATGCAATATGCAATAATGGACTGTCTTTTATGGGTTAATTTATAGGTATTCCCTGGCTAATAAATCCTGAACCAGGTATTTCCAAATATAACAATGGCCAGACTATCCTAGGGGCAAAGTTTGCCTCAGAGTTTTCATTGTGTCACTGAGAGCTGAAAAGTCAGGGCTATCTGCCAGGATGAGACAATGAAGAAGGTAAAGACATACCTGTGTTCACTGAGGTGCTTTGTTCCATTCTTGTCACAGCATTCTTGGACAGCTACTTGGGATAGCAAAACAATTGATTCTATTGTTCTATGGAGGGTTATACTTACCTGAATCATGTCTAACCTGACAGTGTATAGCTGGGTTTATAGTGTTAGAAAAATAAAAATGCCTCCTAGCTATGAGACATAAGTGAGTATACGCCTCTCCATCACTCTTTTTTTAAACTTTATAACATTCCTTAAAGGTAGAAATAATACTTCCCTCAAATCTCTGTACATGGAGATTATTAGTGGCAGAGATATAGTGAATATTAAATACAATTGTGTTGAATAAATGAATGAATGAGATAATTAATACATCTATTTCAGTTATTATTTCAATATTTTTTAGAAATTTGGACTCTTCTATATCATTTTTAATGTAAAATTATTTTGGGAATACTAATTTTAGAAAGGATTATGTATAACCTGTTTTTAAGTTAGAGCTGCCTTTATAGTTTTTGGAAATAATGTTTTCCAATTATAAATATAATTTTTTAAGTGACAATTACACATTTTTTCTCTACCCTCTGCAAATGATCACAGTTAACATATTAGGATACATTTATACTTGTTTCTTTGCGTTACAAAACACACACAATTCAAATAAAATAATTTTCTAAGAGATGACTATGCCATGATCCATTTTAACCCATCCTCTGTTGATGAGCATTTAGGTCATTTCTAACTTTGTTGCTATCTTTTATGATTAAAAGTGAATATTTTTTTAGCCAAATTTCTGCTCATGTCAAAGATAGATTCACTGAAGTGCAGTATGATTTTTTATTTTTATTTTTTGCTCTTGGAAGAAATGTTATGTTGCTTTAGAATCTGAGGATTATAAAAAATCTAATCCACATATGCTGAAAGTGTTAATTCCACATTAAAGATTTAAAATGCAGTTGTTGCAAAGCCAAAATTTGTCACTGAAAGTATCCTAGAAGAAGCATTTCTTTTATTATATTTGAGATGGACACTATATTTACTCACATCGCCATCATATAATTGCAGCTTTTAGAGTTTGGTATATATTAAAAGTCTAAGCTCTAACATTAAAGGTCTTTTATATTTCACTATGTCTATATGACGTTTATACTTTCTTCCAGGCCTTGAAAGTTGCCATAAAATAGTGGCCATTTGTAAATAGTCACAGTAACTCTCTTTGTTGCTATTCAAAATAAGAGAGAAATAGACAAATAGTTTATATAACATAATGAAAGCATGAAGCATGGCAAGATTAAAATAATAGGCTGATTCTTGAGCTACACTGTTTAATGTATATGCGCATGTGTGTGTATATGGTGTGAGAGAGAAAAAAGAAGATTGAGAGACAGAGAGAAGGCAGAAGAGGTGGAGAAGGAGAGAGGGAGGAACCAATGTGAATATGAATGGCGAGAGAATTTAATTCCTACTCTTGAGTCATTTTTGCCTCATTGGATCTTTCTACCCAGATGTCTCTTCTTCCCATCTGTGGTGGTTTTGAGCTCTGAACCCCATGTTTAAGTAAACATGCTGCTTAAAAAATGCATTTTTCTGGCTGTGGGCCTATTGTAAGAATCTTTTGATGAGGTTACTTCAGTTAAGGTGTTGCCCACCTCAGTCAGGATGGGTCTTAATCCAATTACTGAGGTCCTTTATGGGGGGGGAATGAAATTCACACAGATAAGGAGAAAGTCATGGGAGGCAAGAGGCTCAGGTCCTCAAAATCCAGAGAAGAATGGAAAGGCCAGGAGAGGCCACCATGGGCATTGTCATGTGACAGAGGTGTCAAGAACCAAGGGTCACAGGCAACAAGCTCCAGAATGTCAGTCTTTGGGAAGAAAGCATCCCCTTGATGATGATGCCTTGGTCTGAACTTTCTCTTAACCTCAAAACCATGAGATAATAAACCATGTTCAAAACAACCCATTGCAATGGTATTTATTTGAGGTGCCGGAAATTAAAACATCATCTTAATTTTGTCCACATCTTTCCACTGTTTAATTTACTCTTATCACTGTATTCCCATCTATTCACAGCTTTTGGATTATTCTAATGATATCTAGATCTTACCTCTGATCAATGTCTTTTTGTTTTTCTACCTCAGCCAATTTTTTTCTACTTCTTTCAGCCACCTCATTTTTTCAAGTGACAGTAAAGTATATAATTTGCCAAAGGCAACTTTGTTTCCTCTTATTTTCTAACGTGGGGACTTCTTCAAAAAGTTCTTCAGAGAAAACCAGTCTCTGTTTTCCCCTTTCCACACCATTTTCCTTGATCTTATAACTGTTTTTCTTCCTTTTATTCCAGCAATTTCCAACCCTATACCACAAACCTAGTCAGAATACCTTGATACTTGATGAGACTCCATAAAGAGCTGATGAAAATGAACACTTATCCATTGGGTTAGGGCAAGCTACAAAAGGAGTGGTGCTTAAGTGGCAAAAGCCACTGAACTCCACCAGAAGTTCTCCAAATGATTGCCTTGGACCTTGCCCTGTGTACCACTCCCTCCCTGCTCCTGCCCTTTGATTGTTGTGAATTCTGATCTCACTCTCCTGATATTGATTATTGTGAGCCAGCTCTCTTGAAGTCTTGGCATTCTCTTTAAATGTTTTCTCTCATTTGGAATAGTTGCTGTAGGCAATCTCTCTCTCTCTCTCTCTCTCTTTCTCTCTCTACCCCCCCCACCGCCACCTCCCTCCCTCCCAGCCATCTTACTCGGAGCAGTTCAACCCCTCTTGGAAGCAAAACACAGGGAGAAAAATAAGTGGGCATTTTCCATCTAAAGGTTTAAATCTTTAGGTAATTTTATTTTCCCAGATCTTCCTATTTTATGATGGTTCTGGGTTGTATTTCATAAAGTGAAATAAACTATCAAAACAACAAAAACATGAAATGTTTTACATATTGAAAATGGGAGTTACTGTACATGTATAGATTCAAAGCTTATACTCTACAGATTGGTACTATTGGGAGTTTCCAGGCATGGTCTTCTCATTCTGGTTCTCCTCCAAGGTAAAGTTTTCTAATTCTGCCAAATTTCACATGCATACGTTTGCATGTTGAATTTTGTATTAGACTGCACAGAGAGTCTGTAGTGGAGGCTAGCTAATCCCTGTGATCTTTTTTTTTTTTTTTTAACCTGATCTTCCTAAGGAATATTTCCTCTTATACTCCTTGACCTAAAAATGAAGTGATGGTAAGTAAATAGAATCTCTCTGGTAATTCTTCACACACAACAATATTTTAATGCAATGTTTACTACATCCAAGGGGGTTGAATCACTGGCCATTCTCCACAGCCCTCAACCACTGAACTCCTGAATATGCTCAGCCTGAACTCCTGGAATACAGAAGCAGAAAGAGCTATTTTAAGGGCTAATTCCCCATGCTGCCACTTGGTCCTGCTACACTAAACAGTTTCTCTGCTTGAAAAACAGAATGCTGAAGTCATAATGGGATTTTCAGAGCATCAGAATCAGCATTTTCTAAACTGTGTTTCACAGAAATGCTATCATTCTAGGAGATGGTGACATTAAAAAAGGAGGGGAAGAGGAGATTCCGTGACAAGTTTATTAACAAGTTTTTTTGTTGTTGTGGGACCTCTCAGAACATTTACTATGTTAAGGGGATTGTGAATCTTGAATAAAATGCATGGAATATGCAGCATTTCCCAAACCTGATTACAATGCATACATTATGCAGAATAGTTCTGGAGAAACCAATGTGGTTCCAATGCTCCATTTTACAAATAAAGAAACAGTGCCACTCTTAAGACAAAATGCCACGTAACTTTAACAAAAATCAGGGCCCAGTTTGAAAGTGTTAAAAACTCATTTGAATCTACAGGAGCACACAGCCCATCTTCCTGTTTGACATTATAACTTTTGGTACTGGTGATTCCTTCATGACTCCAGATCCTGTTTTCTCCCATCACCATCTAGAGTTATATACAGCTTCATACAACCCCATGCCAAGTCTCCTTTCATTTATGTAATGGAGAAGAGCAGCCCAGAACCCCCATTTTTATGCTATTGTGTAATTTGACACATAATCATCTTCATCACTTGCCAAGATCTCACTTTATTCAATGTGAATAGAAAGAGTGACACACTGATAGTAGCATAGAATAATTTCATTTTTAACCAATTGCTTTTATCAAATTGTTCACTTATAATAAATATAACATTCTTTATATTTCACAAAATTAGGGCAAAGATTTGGGAGTTATTTGTTGGTGATTAGAACTTAAGAAAGGTTGTTTCAAAAATAAAGATTAAGGAGGGGGGGCCAAGATGGCGGCTTAGCAAGGTGCGCGTTTTAGTTC
>PVIY010011643.1:0-64599 GCA_004026745.1 Myrmecophaga tridactyla
GTGTAAGGTCCATAAAACCGCCTCCAATTATAAGATTTATAAGATATCTCCCTACATTTTCCTCTAACTGTTTTATGGTCTTAGACCTAATGTTTAGATCTTTGATCCATTTTGAGTTAACTTTTGTATAGGGTGTGAGATACAGGTCCCCTTTCATTCTTTTGCATATGGATATCCAGTTCTCTAGGCACCATTTATTGAAGAGACTGTTCTGTCCCAAATGAGTTGTCTTGACTGCCTTATCAAAGATAAAATGTCCATAGATCAGAGGGTCTATATCTGAGCACTCTATTCGATTCCATTGGTCAATATATCTGTCTTTATGCCAGTACCATGCTGTTTTGACCACTGTGGCTTCATAATATGCCTTAAAGTCAGGCAGCATGAGACCTCCAGCTTTGTTTTTTTTCCCTCAAGATACTTTTAGCAATTCAGGACATCCTGCCCTTCCAGATAAATTTGCTTATTGGTTTTTCTATTTCTGAAAAGTAAGTTGTTGGGATTTTGATTGGTATTCCATTGAATCTGTAAATCAATTTAGGTAGAATTGACATCTTAACTATATTTAGTCTTCTAATCCATGAACACGGTATGCCCTTCCATCTATTTAGGTCTTCTGTGATTACTTTTAACAGGTTCTTGTAGTTTTCTTTGTATAGGTCTTTTGTCTCTTTAGTTAAATTAATTCCTAAGTATTTTATTCTTGACAGATTGGTTTTTAATCAAAGAGGATTTATTTCATTAGTTCTTCAGAGGAAAGGCAGCTAACTTTCATCTGAGGTTCTTTCTTACGTGGGAAGGCTCAGGGTAATCTGTGCTGGCCTTCTCTCCAGGCCTCTGGGTTCCAATAACTTTCCCAGGGGTGATTCCTTTCTGCATCTCCAAAGGCCTGGTCTGAACTGCGAGTGCCAAGATGAGGTATGCTGAGCTGTTTGGACTGTGCTACATTGTGGTCTCTCATTTAAGCACCAGCCAATTAAGTCAAACATCATTAATTGCAGCAAGCACACCTCCTAACTGACTGGCGATGTAATAAGCAATAGATGTGGTTCACATACCATTGGCTCATGTCCACAGCCACAGAACTAGGTACTTTCACCTGGCCAAGTTAACAACTGAATCTAACTACCACAAATACCTGAAGTTTCAGGGAATGACAAGGTTACATGCAAATAGCTCAATGTCTCAGAATTTAGAACTATCAATTACAATTTCTAAATATGTGTGACTGTTATAAGAGCTTACAATCTAGAAACTCATGCAGTAGGCCCCAAGCTGATAACCCATATGCTTGACTTCAATTATTTGAGTTTGTATATTATAATTAGTCCATATGAATGAGGTATGATAATATTTGTCTTTTTTCTGATATTTTATTCAACACCTGTCTTTAAGGTTCATTCACCTAGTTGCATGCCTCATGACTTCATTCCTTCTTGCAGCCACTCAGTAGTCCATTGTATGTAAAAACTACAATTCCCTCTTCCATTTCTCAAGTCATTGTTTCCTTAGGCCACTTCCATCCATTGCTAATCACAAACACTGCCACCATAAGCAACAGTGTACAACTGTCCATTTGTGTCCCCACTCTCAGTTCCTGCAGGTATATTCCTACAAATGGGGTTGCAAGATCATATTGCAACCCTACACCTAGCTTCCTGTGGAACCACTACACCCTTCTGGAGGGGCTGCACCTCTCAGCTTGCCTACTGATTGTGAATAAGTACATCTCCTTTTCCAAAGTTACTCTAGCACTTGTTTCTACCTGTTCATTTTTAGGTAGTTTTATTCACACATCCAACAATCCAACCTAGGTAGATATGCCTTTTCCATGATAATCTATATTAGTACATTTCCTTTTCTTCCACATACCCCTCTCCCATAACCCCTGCTTGTTGACATTTAGTTTTGGCATAATGCCTTAGTCACATTCAGTGGAAGCATACTACAGTGTTGCTGTTGACTATAGACCCTAGGTTTCATTGATTTTACATTTTCCTCTATATCCATTTTCAATTCTTTGAAATGTTGACATTAATTTGATCTTCTTCATGCAAACATGTTTTTATATTTGTACATTTAATCACCATCATTGTCCACTCGAATCATTAATAAGTTACACTATCTCAGTTTTTTCCTCTCTTTCCCTCTGATTTCATACAAGCTCCCAGGCCTTCTCCCTTTACCACATCCACATCCAGCTTCATTCAGTTTACTTATATTATTCTACTATCATCAGGTAGTATTGTGCTATCCATTTTTTAATTTTTACAATCAGTCCTTTTGCACAATTTCTATACCTTCAGCACCAAATGCCCAATTATAACCCTCTTTGTATCTCCTGATAACCTGTGGCCTTAACTTTAACTTTTGAACTTTATTCATTAATATTAGTTCATATTACTGAGACAACATAGTATTTGTCTCTTTGTTTATGGCTAATTTCACTCAGCATATTGTTCTCAAGGTTCATCCATGATGCTACATGCTTCATGACTTTATTCTGTCTTACAACTACATAGCACTCTATCATATTTATATAGCACAGCTTGTTTAGCCATGCATCTGTTGATGGACATTTGGTCTGTTTCTATCTCTTGGCAATCATAAATAATGATGCTATAAATATCAGTGTTCAAACATCTGTTTGTGTCCTTATGTTAAAGTCCTCTGAATATATACCTAGTAATGAGGATTGGATCATATGGCAATTGTGTACTTATCTTCTTGAGGAACCACCAAACTGCCTTCCAGAGTGATTATACCATTTTACATTCCCATCAACAATGAATAAATGTGCCTCTTTCTCCACATTCTCTCCAGCACTTGCAGTTTTCTTTCCTTTTTTTTTTTTTTTTTTTTACAATGGCCATTCTAGTGGGTGTGAGATAGTATCTCATTGTGGTTTGGATTTGCAGTTCCTTAATATCCAGTTAAATTGAGCATCTTTTCATGTGTCTTTTAGCCGTTTACATTTTGTCTTCTGAAAAGTATCTGTTCATGTCTTTTGCCTAATTTCATTTTTTTTGGGGGGGGGTGCATGATCCAGGAATTGAACCCAGGTCTGAGCTACCTGAGCTGCCATTGAACCACCCCCTTCTTTTGCCTAATTTTAAATTAGGTTGCTTGTGTTTTTGTGGTTGAGTTGAAGAATTTCTTTACATATTCTGGATACTAAACCCTTATCTAATATATATAGGCTCTGAACCTGCCCCTGACCCCACCCATGACTCTGCCAGAGGTCTGCCTTTGAACATGCCCCCTGGCCACGTCCTAGTCAAGCTCTAACTACACCCTCTGACCACGCAAGAACTGGGCTTTGACCCTGCTAACTGACCTGCCAAAGCTTGGCCTCTGGCCTGTCCCTTGACACCACCCTTTGACCAGCCTGAACCCCTTCCTGGCCCTTCTCCATGATCCCACCCGCTGACTCCGCCCGTTACTGACACTGCCCTTGAGGTCTTTGAATCATGGCCTCTGACCCATAACTCTCTGATCACATCGACTGGATCCTATATCATGACCCCTGACCCCTGCCACCAACCACCAGTCCTTCCACTGAACATGCCCCTTGCCCCTACCCATGAGCCCCTTTGTGACCTTGGCCCTGGACCCACCCAAGTGTGACCTCTAATCCCACCCAGAGCCAGCCTCTCTGAACTTGCCCCCTTGTCCTGCCCCAAGACTGCTTCCAGACCCATCCCAAGGCCAGCCAGTCACCCTGCCCCTGAACTACCCTGGAGCCTGATACTGAGAATGAATCAGTTGTTCTCTTGAGTTTGTGAAAAAAGCAAAACCACATTAGAGAAATGGGAAAGAATATTTTAAAAACTTAATTAATTATGGAAGATGTTCATTCTAATAATCTGGAAAATAAAAAATAAAACATTAATATGAATAGTATTGGTATTCTTTTTATTGTGGTAGTATATACACAACTCAATATGTCCTATTTTTCCCACTTCCAAGTTAAATTATCAAATTGTGAACATTTCATAGGCTTGACAGCAATTTTTGCATAGAGTGGTGGGAAAAATTCAAATTTCAGAGGCAGACTCCCTATAGTCTACTTCAGGAAGTAATGTCCAGATCTGTTTACATTAGAGATGACATCCCATCATTTGACATTTATTTTGTTCTGTTCTTTCTCTGTAAATTCCAGATAGCAGGAAAATTATTTATCATCCATTGACTCCAGGTCAAAGAGAATGGGAAGAACCACTGTGCACAGTATACAGGTAAATATCAATATAAAAGTTGCTATTGCTATTAATGAAGGCTGAAACCAAAGGTACACAGCCTTACTTAATGATCGAGAGTTCACATTTCAATAAAAATTGTTAAGTGTTTAGTATTTGGAAAAATTATATTAATGTTAGAAAAATTTACACTTCAATAAAGAAACTGGAAGAATTCATTCTCCAAAAATTTTTGCAAAAGTGTCCATAGAAATGACAGTGAAGCTGGCGTAAAAATAATGACCATAGTAATTGTATTAAGGTTGAGGTACCTTTGGAACATCTACTTGGATTTCTTATATAGGTACTTAGAAATACCAAATTTGAATTTGACAAGAGGATTTTCATTGGAGATATGGATTAGAGGCATTTGATTTAGGTGATAGTAAAAACCTTGGAAGTAGATAAGCTCATCAAAAGAAAACATGAAGAACAAAATTAGAGACCAAAACTTAAGAAGGAGATGAAAAAGGGATGAAGTAAGAAAAGGCTGCATAAAAAAGAGGGAGAAGACAGCATGGGATAAATTTAACCCACAGGAGAACTGAATTAAGTAAATATATAAGATTTCTTTTTCACTTTTTCAAACAGCTTAATTGAGATATAATTCACATACCATAAAATTCATTCATTATAAGTGTACAGTACAATTGTTTTTATTAAAAATAATATTATGTGATCATCACCAAATTTGCAGTCAATCCTACTCCCACCCCCACCTAAGCAAATACTGATGTGCCTTATGTCTCTCTAAAAATGTATTTTTGGACATTTCATAGAAATGGAATCATACACTATGTAGCTTCTCAATTTGGCCTCTTTCATTTAGCATAATGTTTATGAAGTTCATCCACGTTGTAGCATGAATCAGTACTGGGTTTTTTTTATGGCATTGTAAATTTGTATCATATTTTGATTATCCATTTATCTGTTTAAGACATTTAAATCCTTAGCAGTTTTTGGTTATTGTGAACAGTGCTATGCAAGACTTCATGTTAACATACATCTCCATTTCTCTTGTGTAGATTCTTAGAAGTGAAACTGCTGAATCATATGGTAAGTTTGTGCTTAACATTTTAAGAAAATGGAAAACTATATCATTTTAGACTCCTAACTATATCATTTTAGACTCCTACCAGCAAAGTATGAAGGTTCCAGATAATTTCCAACATATGGTATTGACTATCTTTTTATTACAGCCATTCTTTTGAGTGTGAAGTTGTATCTCATTTTAATTTTACTTTGCATTTTCCTAATGACTACTGATGTTGAACATGCTTTCTGGCACTTAATTGTTATTTCTATATCTTAGTGAAGGATCTATTGAAGCCTTTAGCCCACTTCAAGAAGTGTTTTTCATTTTATTGTATTGTAAAAGTTTGTTATACATGCTGGATACAATCTTCTACCAGATAAATGATTTTCAAATATTTTCTCCAAGTCTTTGGCTTGTTTTTTTGTCCTTCTAACAAAGGCTGTCAAATATGAAAACATATATATTTCTCATCATTTTTTTCTTATATGGCTTATGATTTTGATGTCATATTTAAGAGGTCATGAAAATTTCCTCCTATGTTTTCTTCAATGTTTCGTACTTACTTTTAGGTCTGTGATCAATTCTATCTGAGTTTGGTGGTTTTCTTTCCATTCTGTTAATTTATGTTTCTTGCTTGTGGATATCCATTTCCCCCAGCAGCATTTATTGAAGAACAACAATAAACAATACTAACTAAACTTTGCCCCATTGAATTGTATGGGAACATTTGTTGAAAATCAATTGGCAATAAAATATAAAGATTTATTTCTGGACTCCCAATCATGTTCCATTAATATATGTCAAGCGTTTGCCACTATCCCACTGTCTAGATTACCATAGTAAATAACAAATTCTGAAATCAGGTAGTATGAGTCTTCCAACTTTGTTCTCTTTCAAACTGCTCAGGCTATTCTTTGTATTTCCATGTAAATTTTAGCTTCAGTTTATCAGTTTCACTAAAAAGAAAAAAGTAGGGCAGTATTAGTGTCCCCATGGTTACTACTGGTTTTGGTAATTTATGCCTTAACCTGTTCAGTCATGTTAAAGGTTTATCTATTTTTTTGATTTTTTCAAAGAACCCATTTCTCCTTTCAGTTTCATTTATCTCATTTATAATTTTTATTGTTTCCTTTCTTTTGTTTGCTTACTATTAGTTTGCTCTTTTTCTACTATTTTAAATTGAAACTGAGCTTATTGACTTTAGACACTTGTTTTCTGATACAACAATTTATGTTTCTGATACAGGCTATAATGTTTACTCTAGACATTACTTTAGATGCATCTCACAGATTTTGGTATATTGTGTTTTTATTTTAGCTCAGTTTAAGATATTTTCCCATATCCCTGTGATATCTTCATTGACTGATAGATTATTTAGATATTTGTCATTTAATTTCCAAATATTTGTCAATTTCCCAAATTTCTTTCTGTTGCTGAATTTTATTTCATTCTATTGCAGTTGGAGAACATACTTTACCTGACTTCAGTCTTTTGCAATTAATTGAGACTAGGGATATTTTGTTGCATTGTTTTTGTTTAGTTATGTTTTACCCAGCAGATGTTCTGTCATGGAAAATGTTTCGTGTGTGCTTGAAAAGAACATGTATACAGCAGCCATGGAGGGAGTGTTTCATACATGTCAGTTAGGCAGAATTGATTGATATTGTGGTTCAAGTCTTGTATACCTTGCTGTTTTTGCTTAGTTTTTCTATAAAATATTAGAAGTTGGTATGGAAACCTTGGACTATGATTGTTCAATTGTCTATTTCTCTTTCCATATCTCTCAGTATTTTCTTCAGCATTGTAAAAAACTTGTTTTTAGCTGTGCATATATTTTACAATTGCATCTTTTTGATTGACATTTTTTCATTCTGAAATATTCCTCTTTGCCTTTATAAATATTATTGTCTTCAAGCCTACTACATCTGAAATAATGGCCACTTATCCTCTTCTATACTGTCAAATGGTATATCCATTCTCTCCTTTTACTTTCAATCTAATTGTACCTTTGATCTAATGCATGCCTTTAGGGGTCAGATTTCTAAGGGTCTTGTTTTTATCTGATCTATCAATGAGAATAATGTATATTTGAATAGACAAAATTTTCCACCTACACTTAAAATGAATTATCCTTCCCCAGAAGCATCACTTCTTCCCAAACTACCATCCATGGACTTACAGAATTCCTTATACACCATCATGGTATGCCACACACCATAC
Source organism: Myrmecophaga tridactyla (assembly GCA_004026745.1). Taxonomy (NCBI): domain Eukaryota; kingdom Metazoa; phylum Chordata; class Mammalia; order Pilosa; family Myrmecophagidae; genus Myrmecophaga; species Myrmecophaga tridactyla. Next base: position 7,495 of record PVIY010011643.1, read on the forward strand.
TTCTGAACATGAAACTCGCTTAACATTAAATAAAGTGTAACAATGAGCCAATGTTCTTGTAACTCACAGATTTTACCCTGTCTCCTATCATCCATAAGCAATAGGATTGACCTAACATTTAAATGACCTTTTAAAGACTCAATTGGGTTGGCCACTGCATGGCCATACCTTGAATGGCTGGGGAAATGTTCTCCAGGAAGCTGAATATACTCTAAATCACCATCCAATATGTGATTCTGATTCTCCTGTAGCCATGATACACAAGCCTAGAAATCAAAGGATGGGAATGTTTGCTTTTTATCTCCATGACCTTATGCTCTGCTAGTCTAGAGATCTTACTTCTGAAGAGAGGGATGCTTCTTCCAGGAGACACAAAAATGATTTAATTAGATTGGAGGTCAAGGTTACCATGGACCACTTTGGCTTCCTCATGCTTTGGAATAAACAAAGAATGGGTTTACTGAGGTGATTGATCCTGATCCCGTAGGGGGTACTAGACAGCTATGATACAAGAGAAGGAAAAAAAAGAGCTCCAGAATACATGATACTCCTTAGTGCATGTGTGTACTATCATACCCTGTGACTAAAGTCAATGGAAAACTCCAATAACCCAATTTTTGCAAACAAGTCATAAGCCGGACTATTCAGTATATAGTTTTGTGTCCCCCTTTAGGCAAAGAATCATGACCATGAATGTGTTTCTGAGGTAAAATGAAATTTGGAATGGGTAGAAGAAGCATATGTTGAAATTATCAGTTATAAACTTGTGACCATTTGCAGAAGCAAGGACTGTGATTGTTATGAATATTTCTTCATTATTTTATTATATGTATGTCTGTATATTATGTTTGTATGTACAAAGCAGACATCTTTCTTTTCTTCCTTCTCTATGTAACTTTATTTGTGTTAATTTTGTATCATAGTATTTAAGTTATGGGATATTAAGGAAATGAGTGAATATCATTATCACTCAGGGGATTATATTCATTTTTGAGGAATGCATTAGTGCATTTTCAGTTATACACAGACTAGTTCTATCATGTTAGGTGAATGTATGACTTTGCTGTTGTCTATATGTGGAGATAAAGTATGGTTCAAGTAGTTCTAAATAGGTGTCAAGTTGACAAGGGGTGCAATGTAATGGTTAATTTTATGTGTCAACATGGCTAATTTATGGTGTCCAGTCATCTGTTCAAATACTGCCTTAGTTGTTACTGAGAACATATATCAGGGTTGGGATTAAGATCTAAAATCTGTTGATTTCGTGTAAAGGAGATTGTCTTTAACAATATGGTCAGTACTCATGTGATCAATGACAGGTCTCTAAAGGGAGTTGTCGGGGTCCCAGGAATTGTAAGAAATACTGCCTCAGGACAACATTCTCCACTTCTTCCTCAGTTTGCAGTCTATGGAATAGAGACACAAGGTTTAAACCTCCATTCTGCCAGAATTTCCAGATTTTGCCCTGCTCTAAGGAAATAGAAATGCCCAGACTCTATAATCATGTGAACCTATTCCTTAAAATAAATCTCTTTACATCTCTTGTTGTTGCCTTTTCTATCACATGATAATGCACATAAAGACACCTTCCCTTTTCTCTTCTGGGTTCTGTTGATTTCCAATTTCTTAATGCTCTCTGGGGATACTTTTTCTGTGTCTAACTTCCTCTGCTTATAAGGACTTCAGACATTTTGCAAAAAATCCAACCTGCATTCAATATGCCCACAATTAAGGCACATATTAATTGATAACTTCAGTGGTCTTAACTACACATGGGTTCATATCCATAAGCCCAGGACTTGGAAAATGAAGATGCCTTATGCATGGGGCATGATTCAATCCCTATCACCTGCCTGCTGGTGATAGAAGCAAGCTGGGCAGGAATGAGATGGGATGTTGTGATAAGCAGAATTGCAGGAGGTCCTGAAGACTTCCCTCCCCTGCTGTTGTACACTATGTGCACAAATTCAGCACTGTGAATGTGAAGAGTACTACTTCCTTGATTACATGATATTATGTGGCATATTTAGTTTTAAGAAATTGAGATTGCCCAGTGCCCCTGAACTACATAGGACTCCCTACTGGCAACCTCACCTTAACTGTCTTCTGACTTCATCCAAGATTTCTGTGTTCTGAGACATGACTGACACTCCTCCAAGACTGACCTCCCTACAATCTTCCTACTGTTTAAAAATCTCCTGGACCTTGAAACCTCCTTGAACTTCTATCAATTCTCTGGTCATCCCAGATGTGTCTAAAACTCCTTACCACCCTCTGTGTCCCCTGACACTCCTACCACTCCTTCCTATGTTCCATGTACTCCAAAACTCCTTCCTGGTCCAGTGTCCTCTGACACTTCTGTGATCCTTCCTGGTCCAGGTCCCACAACACTCCTCCAGTCCATTCATTCCTGCCTGTCATCCTGATACACTCTGTCTCCTTCCAAATCCCTGAACCAACAGACACACCTGGGACCCCTCCCAATTCTCTAGTGTCACCAGACATCCTTGAGAATACTACCAAAAAACTGTGCCCACCATACAATTTTGAAGCTTCTTTCCAGTCTTCTGTAATCCCGACACTGTTGCAATTTGTTCCTTTCCTTTTCTGCCTCACATACACTTAGTCTTACCCCAAGGCCTTCATCTTCCTGACTGTAAAGTGATTTTACCCAAGATTACTTTTCTTACAGATACCCCTGCAACTGCTTTTAAGTCTCTTGCTCACCTAAACATCTTTGTAATTCTTTACCCATCCACTCTGCCTTGAGAAATGCCAATGGCTCTTTCCAGAGGATATCCTGTACACAGTAGATACACCTGGGAATCTTTCCACATGACCTAGATACTCCTGCAACTCCTTCTAAGTCTTTCACCCCTAGTCCAGATGTTCCATGACCCCTTGTTTCTATGTACCTGTGCCCAGAGACGCTTCTGGGCTCCTTTTATTCTCCTGGTTCCTTGGGATATCCTTTTACTTGTTATGCACTTCCTGAGGGCAGTTTCTGCAAAAAATAAACATACACTGCCCATCTCCATCATCCCATGCTTGGACTTTTATGCCAGAGAAATAAAAATGATGTTCTTTCAAAAACTATACACAAAATTTCATGGCAGCTATGTTTGTAACAGCCCAAAATTAGAAACAACCTACATGGTCTTCAATGCAGGAATGGTTAAACAAACTGTGGTATATTTCAAACCATGGAATATTTCTTGAAATAAAAGGAACACACCTCTAGGAAAGTGCTGAATTCTGCCTTTTGGGAGAGTGAAGCAGCAGGACCATTGTGGAAAATGCCAGTATGGCCAAAAAGTGCCTTCAGTTTTAAAAAAATGAGAACCCAGAGCTCAAGATTTCTGGCGTAAATGTCACACCAGTGTATGATGTGCTTCTCCTTTATATCTGCTCCATAATGATATGAATAATACAAGTTATCTTTGGAGAATAACAACACCTGCCTTAAAATCTGCCTATTTTGAGCCCAAGGGAGATTAACCAATAGGACAAAGGCTTTTTTGGAGAACTTTCCCTGGGTTCTTACAACTATTAATGCCCACCTATGGTTTGAGACTGCCTACCAAAACATGGAAGCACTAAAAGATACAATGAGGACACTAGTCTTCACCTGATTTTTGAAACATACACTTTTGCAATTGGCAGTGAGTGTGCAGTTTGTTCAGACTTCCTGAGGAAGAGACTGTATAAATTATATTAGAAAACAGAGGGCTAGTGACTCCACCACAAGAATGGTTTTACAAAAAAGCCAATGGTAGGGGCACTGAATATTTCTTTAACAGGTTTATTCCATTATCAGAACCTGTTACAGTCCTACCAAACACCAATGGCAGAATTTAGTCAGTTTGAACAACTCTGTGGCTTGCTTTGAAACTGATTGACTATTCCAAGATCCAAATCTACCTTCAGAATACAGAATACCAACCAATATAGAAATGTAAAATTTGCATTTTAATTTATTGGGCAGATTAAACATTTCAGCATTCTTCCTGAATTTGTTGAATAAGAGGAAGATATTTTATGTAATCAAAAATAGATATGGGGTAGGTCATGCTGACTCAGCAGGCAGAGTTCTCACCTGCCATGCAAGAGACCCGGATTTGAATCCCAGTGCCTGCTCATGCAAAAATAAATAAATAATTTAAAATAAATAATAAACAAGTATGAATCATCATTTATTGAGTACATCCTTTCATTTTAAAATAACAAGCAAGATACATATGTATTTGATTTCATGTGTATACTCACACAAGCATGTGATTTATAGCCATCTATATATAGATAAAGATGTATAAATTCTCTTAGTGTATTTTTTAAATATTCATTACTATTACTATTTTTTATTGATAAAATTTAACATACAAACATTCCACACATGGTGTACAATCAATGGCTCACAGTATCATCACATAACTGCATATTCACCACCATGATATTTTGCATCACTCCAGAAAAAGAAAGAATAAAGAAAAAAGAAAAAAAACACATACAGACCAAACCCCTTATTCCTCTCTCTCATTGACCACTAGTATTTCCTTCTACCCTATTTATTTTAACCTTTGTGCCCTCTATATTTGTTTATTTTTATCCATATTGTATACTCATTTGTCTTTACCCTAGATAAAGGAGCATCAGACACAAGGTTTTCACAATTACACAGTCACATTGTAAAACCTGTATCATTATATAATCATCTTCAAGAAGCAAGAATACTGGGTGGCTGCCGTGGCTCAGCAGGCAGAGCTCCAACCTGCTGTGCTGGAGGTCTGGAGTTCGATCCCTGGTGCCTCCTGCCCATATGCAAATTTAAAAAAAAAAAAAAGAAGCAAGGATACTGAAACACAGCTCTACAGTTTCATATACTTCCTTCTAGCCACTCCAATATAGCATAAACTAAAAGGGAATATCTATATAATGCATAAGAATAACCTTCAGGATAACCTGTAGACTCTGTTTGAAATCTCTCAGCCACTGACACTTTATTTTTTTCTCATTTCTCTCTTCCCTGTTTTGTTCAGGAAGGTTTTCTTAATCCCTTGATGCCAGGTTGTGGCTCTTCCCAGGATTTCTGCCCCAAATTGCTAGAGAGATTTACACTCCTGGGAGTCATGTCCCATATAGGGGAGGTGGGTAGTGACATTACTTGCTGTGTTGGCTTGGAGAGAGAGGCTACATATGAGCAAGAAAAGAGGTTCTCTGGGGGTGACTCTTAGGCCTAATTTTAAGTAGGCTTAGCCTATCATTTGGAAGAATAAGTTCATGGGGGTGAACACCAAGATCATGGGCTCAGCCTATTGATTTGCTTGTACCCACTGCTTGCGGGTATATCAGAAATTCTCAAAATGGGGAAGTTGAAAATTCCCTGTTTCTCCCCATTCCCCCAAGGGGACTTTGCAAATACTTCTTTATTCACTATCCACATCACACTGGGACTTATCAGGGCATCACACTAATCTGGACAAGTCAACAAAATTCCATGCCTTATTCAAGATTCCATGTAATTGTGGTTCTCAACTAAACTGACCATACAAGTTAAATTAGGAAATGAACTACCCAAAATATAAATTTTGCACCAAATAAATGTATCTGCCTTAGTCTCACACAGAATATGGATGATATCATCTCTTGTCCAGTTGTCTGATATATCTTAGTCCTATCCAAATCAGGCTCATTCATATCTCTTCTTGATATCTGATCACTGTTTCAACTTTACAAACAGTTCCTGTATGGGGTACTGCTCACTTTCATAGCTTGAGAGCTCTAACTCTGTGTCTCAGGTGTCACATAAATACATGAAGTTTCTGGGAAAGACCATGTTATATAAAATCAGCTCAGTATCTTTAGAATTAAGAATTAACAGTTACAACACTTGAATACATATGACTGCTATAAGAGCTTACAATCTAGAACACTTTACAATAAGCCCCAACCTGATAGCCCATGCTCTTGAATTTAGTTCACCAATTTTTATATTATAGTTAGTCCATATGATTAAGGCATGATAACACTTGTCTTTTTGTTCCTGACATTTCATTCAACATATAACTCTTAAGGTTCATTCATCTAGTTGCATGCCTCACAACTTAATTCTTTCTCATGGCTGCTCAGTAGTCCACTGTATTATACACCATAGTTCCCCCTTCCATTCCTCAGTCATTTTACCCTAAGCCCACCTTCATTCACTGTGGAGCAGGAGCACTGCTGCCAGAAACACCAATGTGCAAATGTCCATTCATGTCTCCACACTCAGTTCTTCTCGGTATATACTGAGCAATGGGGTTTTGGGATCAAGTAGCAAATCTACCCCTATCCTCCTGTGAAACCACTACACTGCCCTCCAAAGGGTTGCACCTCTCATTTCCCTACCAACAGAGAACAGATACCTCTCTTTCTCTACATTTTTTCTAGAACTTGTTCCTCTCTATTCATTTTTAAATAGTTTTATTCACACATCATACAATCCAGCCTTAGTGCATAGACATGGCTTTGCCAACATACTCTTTCTGAAGACATTTCCTATCTTCCACAAAGAATCCATACCCGTTTCCCAGTCCCCATACCTGTTGACATTTAGTTTTGGCAAAATGCCTTTGTTACATTCAGTGGAAGCATATTGCAATATTACTATTGACAACAGACCCTAGCTTACATTGATTGTACTTTTTCAACACCCAACAATACTGCCATTCCTTTGTTTGTCCTCATACAGCTTTTCTTGTATGCAATTGTACATATTTCATTGAAGGTTTCTGAGCATCCTCATCTCCAAATTATCACTAAATATTGTTTTCTAAATATGGCAGGAGGGAGACTGTTATAACATTCCTAAGAATCAATCATGGTTACAAATGAAAGCTCTGGCAGAGTACAGTAAATTGGCAGTATCAGTTTGGAGCAGAGCTGATTTTAAAGTCCTTATGAGTTTATAATATTAAATTAATTTAACTTTCTTTGAGTGCTTTTCACATGCTAGGCAGAGTTGTGAGACATTTATTTGAAAGTGTTAGAACAAACACCTTACTTGAAAAGGAATAAGTGCTCACCCAATTGTGGAAAAGAAAAGAATTTATTCATGATCTTGCAAGAATGGGCGCCCACCCCAAAAATGGTGGTAGATCAACCAAACAATAGAATGCCACAGGTATTTATGTCTTAAGTTTAGCACGCAGCCCCCTCCTTTGTTTCTCCACTGATTGCATACTCCAGACCTTACAGCTTATCTGGATAGTCTAACTAATTCAAATTTCCCACAGAAGTTTCCTGCTTTTGATTATACTACACATTTCAATGCCCTAATCATTATTTATTTAAACTTGCTTGGTGCCAATTCTAGGGTTACATCAGAGGTGCTCTCCTTCACTGCCTGCAGCCTGAGTTGCTCTACAGCCCTTTCTTGCACCATCTTGTGTGAAAGCTAAACTTAATTTTCTTACAAATCCCCCCATTTTCTTTTTGAACTTTTTTGTTTTCACATTTTATTCTTTCTTCAAATTTGATAAGGGCCTTTTCACACTTTTCATCATGGGGCTCTTCCTTTTCAAGGCTGTATAAAGTGTTTTGTTTGTACTGTTTACAGTACTTTTTGTTGACAGTGTTTTCTTGTTTAAGGCACCCTCAATGAGTCTCTGAAATAACCCTCAGGCACATGGGATAATGCAACACACAAGGGCTGTGTGTACCCCAGCTAGGATGATTAAAGAAATTAATATGGAGAGTGCCACCCCTTTCCATTTCCTGGACTAGTTTTTTAAAAACATCCCATGAAGGTTCATCATTGCCTGAATTTTTTGCCAATTCTTTAGATAAGACCCTCAGACCTTGTAAAGCTTGAGTGAGAGTTCCATTTAGGGCTGTATTTTTTACAATAAATGTATAACAAGTACCCTCAACCATAAAGTTAACACCTCCTTTTTTGGCTCCCATCATGTCTAGGGCCATCCTATTCTCCGATGTTATTTAGCTAGTAGCATCCAACTCTGCTGCTCTTCTCTCAACTGCATCCTTGGTGATTAATCCAATCTACACTTTTGTGGATGGTGACCCCCCAGAATAAGGATGACTTAAATTCTGGAGCTACTTAATTTCTAGCCTTAAACTTATCTTGGATTTCCCTTGGTACCCCTGTACTTTCTAAAGCAACTCAATTCTCCTCCATTTCAAATGCCAGGGTGAATTTCATGGCCAAATGGACTAGAGCAGAAGTCCTTCTCCACTTCCTGGGTAAAACTGACTGGAGGATGCCCTCTCCACAATTCCACCAAAGGCCTACTTGTGGTGTGGTTAAACTGGAGAAATTGCCAGTACTATCCTCAGTCATCCCATGCTTGGGTGTATGAGACCATGGTTCCGAGTTCCTAGAGCCCTTCTTCCCATCTAGAGAGACAAGCAGAGTGGTTTCCTGAACCAAGGTGAGAAGTTGATATGGCCTTGACAGTTCCACCCCTGAACGGTAAGAAGAAGAGAGGACAATGTATTATAGTTTTCACCAGTAGTAGTATTCTGAAAAAGGAGTACCACACACTTAAAATCCTTTTCATGTTCCTCCATATCCTTTGGAAAGGGCATGACAAGAACAGTGGGATGGCCTGCTGCACACACATAGCAGTTGTTTTTCTTTAGACTGTGGACTATATATACGATCCATTCCACCCAGGCATTTGTATCCCTGAACCCTGTCCTACCCTTATAGTTTGCTCCAAGTTTTCTGTTCTATCCACCCTGAAAACTTTTGAATTTTTTTATTTTGGGGAACTAATCTTTAGCTGAGTGTCCATAGGAGCTATTGAATAGTCAATTGGAGAGGGTGTTATTGGTGTTAGGGACAGGACTGTATCCTGAATCTTCTTAGAGGATTTTTTCCAGTGAGGTCTGCCCCCATCCCATATATTCTATTAACTATTACTGCACCTTTGCTGGATGCTTGTCAGCTTTCTTGATGGTTATCTCCACTACATTACACTGCCTTTAGGTCTGAAATTAATTCCATGTCCATTATTCATCTGTGAAATTGGGTAGTCCATCACACATCATCCTAGGAAGGGCAAAGAGAAGCTTGACTGTAACACCCCCCTTTGGATCTGGACACTAGTATTTTTCTTTCCCACTTATTGCCATTGATTTGCTAAGTCTCCACAGTCTATTACTTGCCAAGCATTAAATGTTAGGCCTGGAGGACAGGACCCCTGCCTCCAGGATGTAACCTACCCCTGGAAAATATTTCAGAAAGCCTCTCTTACCCCAAGCTGCCTCAGCTCAGCATCTCCTTCACCCTCTGTCAGCTACCTTCTTGCAGTTACTTCTCATTTATCAGCCTCCAATCTCTAGCAAATGCAGTCTTGTGTAAACTCCCCTTATTTATTATTTGCCTTCCAGTATTTATAACCCTGCATGCCTAAGGCAGCATTGAAATTTTAAACTTTACCAGTGGAGAGTTGCCAACTCCAAACTTAGCCCCCTATTTCTGAAAACGAGCCAGTAGGAACTTACTTAACCCTTGCTCCCCAACATTTTAACCCTAAGCTTTTAAAATCTTACCCCCATCCACCACCTCAGGGCAAACATCTTTCTCTTTCTCTTGAAATACTGCTGGGGTGGCTCTGTTTTTCCTTGAAATAAAGCACTTTCCTAAACCCTTTTGTTGCACCTCCTTTCTGGTGACTTTGCTGGTTTGCCTTTCACCAACCTCTATAGTTTGTGGCTCTGAACTTCAGTTACATTCCTTAGTAATATTTTTTAAATACCAAAAAACACCAAACAAACAAACATTCTTGACTTTGATCATTCTGTTCTACATATTTAATCAGTAATTCACAATATCATCACATAGTTGCATATTCATCATCATGATCATTTCTTGGAATATTTGCATCAATTCAGAAAAAGAAATAAAAAGAAAACAAAAAAATTCATATATATCATGCCCCTTACCCCTCCCTTTCATTGATCACTAGCATTTCAAACTAAATTTATTTTAACATTTGTTCCCCCTATTATTTATTTTTATTCCATTTGTTTTATTCATCTGTTGATAAGGTAGATAAAAGGAGCATCAGACAGAAGGTTTTCACAATCACACAGTCATACTGTGAAAGCTATATCATTATACAATCATCTTCAAGAAACATGGCTACTGGAACACAGCCCTACATTTTAAGGCAGTTCTCTTCAGCCTTTCCATTACATCTTGACTAACAAGGTGATATCTATTTAAAGCAAAAGAAGAACCTTCAAGATAACCTCTCAACTCTGGAATTTCTTAGCCATTGACACTTTATTTTGTTTCATTTCACTCTTCCCCCTTTTGGTCGAGAAAGTTTTCTCAATCCCTTGATGCTGAGTCTCAGCTCTTTCTAGGATTTCTGTCCCACGTTGCCAGGAAGGTCCACACTCCTGGGAGTCATATCCCATGCAGACAGGAGGAGGGTGGTGAGTTTGCTTGCTGTGTTGGCTGGAGAGAGAGCCATATCTGAGCAACAAAAGAGGTTCTCTTGGGGGTGACTCTTAGGACTAATTTTAAGTAGGCTTGACCTATCCTTTGTGGGGTTAAGTTTCATATGAACAAACCCCAAGACTGGGGGCTCAGCCTATAGCTTTGGTTGTCCACACTGCTTGTGAGAATATCAAAAATTCAACTTGGGGAAGAATTTCTCACCTTTCCCTGAAGAAGAATGGTGAGAAAATTTCCCTTTCTCACCATTCCCTGAGGAGGACTTTGCAAATTCTTTTTATTCATTGTTCAAATCGCACTGGGATTTATTGGGACATCACTCTGGACAAACCAACAAAATCTCATGTCCTACTCAAGGTTCCATGTGCTTATGGTGTTCAACTAAGCTGTCTACATAAGTTATATTAGGAAATGCACTAGTCAAAATATAAATTTTGTACCAAATAAACATTTTTTGCTTTAGTCTCACACGTAAGTTAAAATTTTTAAATATTAATTACCATCTATTTTGAGCACCCTGCAGTAATGACATTACTTTGTTCTCCCTCATGCAAAAACATTTTTAAAATTTGTACATTTAGTCACTATCATTATACACTCTAGGCATTCCTAGATTATACCATCTCAATCTTTATCATCTATCTTTCTTTCTGGTTTCATTTGTGACCCCAGCCCTCCTCTCTCTATCATTCTCACACTCAGCCTCATTCAGTGTTTTAACATAATTGTATTACAGTTAGGTGGTATTGTGCTATCCATTTCTGATTTTTTACATTCAGTCCTGTTGCACAATCTGTATCCCTTCAGCTCCAATTACCCAATATCTTACCCTATTTCTATCTCCTGATGGTCTCTGTTACCAATGAAATTCTCCAAGTTTATTCACTAATGTCAGTGCATATCAGTGAGACCATACAGTATTCATTCTTTTGTTTCTGGCTAATCTCACTCAGCATAATGTCCTCAAGGTCCATCCATGTTGTTACATATTTCATAACTTTATTCTGTCTTACAGCTGCATAATATTTCATTATGTGTATACACCACAGTTTGTTTAGCCACTTGTCTGTTGATGGACATTTTTGCTGTTTCCATCTCTTGGTAATTGTAAATAATGCTGCTGTGAACATTGTTGGGCAAATGTCCATTTGTGTCCTTGCCCTCATGTCCTCTGAGTTGATACCTAGCAACAGTATTGCTGGGTCATATGGCAATTTTATATTTAGCTTTTTGAGGAACTGCCAAACTGCCTTCCACAGCAGTTGTAACATTTGACATTCCCACCAACAGTGGATAAGTGTTCCTCTTTCTCCACATCCTCTCCAGCACTTGTCATTTTCTGTTTTATTGATAATGGTCATTCTGGTGGGTGTGAGATGATATCTCATTGTGATTTTGATTTGCGTTTCTCTGATAGCCAGGGAAGTTGAGTATCTCTTCATGTGCCTTTTGGCCATTTGCATTTCCCCTTCTGAGAAATGTCCATTCAAGTCTTTCACCCATTTTGTAATTGGGTTGGCTGTCGTTTTGTTGTTGAGTTGAATAATCTCTTTATAAATTCGGGATACTAGACCTTTATCTGATATATCATTTCCAAAGATTGTCTTCCATTGTGTAGGCTGTCTATTTACTTTCTTCACAAAGTCCTTTGATGCACAAAAGTGTTTAATATTGAGGAGTTCCCATTTATTTGTTTATTTCTTCAATGCTCTTGCTTTGGGTGTAAGGTCTAGGAAAATGCCTCCTAGTATAAGGTTTATAAGATATTTCTCTACATTTCCTTCTGACAGATTTATAGTCTTAGACCTAATGTTTAGGTCATTGATCCATTTTGAGTTAATTTTTGTATAGGGTGTGAGATATGGATCCTCCTTCATTCTTTTGCATATGGATATCCAGTTCTCTAGGTACTATATATTAAAGATACTGTCCTGTCCCGGTGAATTGGCTTGACTGCCTTATCAAAGATCAATTATCCATACGTGAGAGGGTCTATATCTGAACACTCTATTCAATTCTGTTTGTCAGTATATCTGTCTTTATGCCAGTACCATGCGTTTTGACCACTGTAGTTTCATAATATGACTTAAAGTCAGGTAATATGAGACCTCCAACTTCATTTTTTCTCAGGATATTTTTAGTCATTTGGGGCACCCTGCCCTTACAGATAAATTTGGTTATTGGTTTTTTTATTTCTTATAAGTAAGTTTTTTGGGATTTTAATTGGCATTGCATTGAATCTGTAAATCAATTTAGGTAGAATTGACATCTTAACTATATTAGTCTTCCAATTCATGAACATGGTATGCCCTTCCATCTATTTAGGTCTTCTGTGATTTCTTTTAACAATTTCTTATAATTTTCTTTTTACAGGTCTTTTGTCTTTTTAGTTAAATATATTCTTAAATATTTTACTCTTTTGGTTGCAATTGTAAATGGAATTCTTTTCTTGATTTCCCCATCAGATTGTTCATTACTAGTGCATAGAAACATGGCAGATTTTTGAGTGTTGATCTTGTAACCTGCCACTTTGATCTATGCATTTATTAGCTCTAGTAGTTTTACTGTGGATTTTTCGGGGGGTTCAACATATAGTATCATATCTGCAAACAGTGAGAGTTTTACTTCTTCCTTTCCAATTTTGATGCCTTGTATTTCTTTTTCTTGTCTAATTGCTCTGGCTAGAACTTCCAACGCAATGTTGAATAACAGTGGTGATAATGGACATTCTTGTTTTGTTCCTGATCTTCGGGGGAAAGTTTTCAGCTTTTCCCTATTGAGAATGATGTTAGCTGTGGGTTTTTCATCTATTCCTTTTATCATGTAGAGGAAGTTCCCTTCTATTCCTATCCTTTGAAGTGTTTTCAACAGAAATAGATGTTGAATTTTGTCAAATGCCTTTTCTGCTTCAATTGAGATGATCATGTGGTTTTTCTGCTTTGATTTATTGATGTGGTGTATTACTTAATTGATTTTCTTATGTTGAATCATCCTTGCATACCTGGGATGAATCCTACTCGGTCATGATGTATAATTCTTTTAATGTGCTGCTGGATTTGATTTGCCAGAATTTTGTTCAGGAGTTTTGCACCTATATTCATTAGAGAGATTGGTCTGTAGTTTTCTTTTTTTGTAGTATCTTTGTCTGGCTTTGGCATGCGGGTGATGTTGGCTTCATAGAATGAGTTATGTAGCTTTCCCTCCTCTTCAATTTTTTGAAGAGTTTGAGCAGGATTGGTACTAACTTTTTCTGGAATGTTTGGTAGAATTCACATGTGAAACCATCTGGTCCTGGACTTTTCTTTTGGGGTAACTTCTTAATGACTGATTCAATTTCTTTAGTTGTGATTGGTTTGCTGAGGTCGTCTACTTCTTCTTGAGTCAAAGTGGGTTGTTCATGCCTTTCTAGAAAGTTGTCCATTTCATCCACATTGTCATATTTATCAGCATAAAGTTATTAATAGTATCCTGTCATTACTTCCTTTATTTCTGTGGGGTTAGTAGTTATGTCTTCTCTTCCATTTCTGATCTTATTTATTTTCATTTTCTCTCTTCTTTTTGTCAATCTTGCTAAGGGTCCATCAATCATTGATTTTCTCATAGAACCAGCTTCTGATTTTGTTGATTTTCTCAGTTGTTTTCATGGTCTCAATTTCATTTATTTCTTCTCTCATCTTCATTATTTCTTTCATTTTGCTTGCTTTGGAGTTAGTTTGCTGTTCTTTATCTAGTTCTTCCAAGTGGACAGTTAAATCCTCAATTTTTGTCCTTTCTTCTTTTTTGATATAGGCATTTAGGGCAATAAATTTCCCGATAAGCACTGCCTTTGCTGCATCCCATAATTTTTTATATGTTTGTGTTTTCGTTTTCATTTGCCTCGAGATATTTACTGGTTTCTCTTGTAATTTCTTTCTTGACTCACTGGTTGTTTTGTTGACCCTCCACATATTTCTGAATTTTCTGGCCCTCTCTCTTTTATTGATTTCCCACTTCATTCCTTTATGACCTGAGAATGTGCTTTGTATGATTTCATCTTTTTAAATTTATTGAGACTTTCTTTGTGACCCATCATATGGTCTATCCTTGAGAATGATCCATGAGTATGAGGAAAAGGTGTATCCTGCTGTTGTGGGATGTAATGTTCTATAAATGTCTGTTAAGTCTAGCTCATTTATTGTATTATTCATATTCTCTCTTTCTTTATTGATCCTCTGCCTAGATGGTCTGTACATTGATGAGAGTGCAGAATTGAAGTCTCCAATTATTATGGTAGATGTGTCTATTTCTGTTTTCATTATTTTCAGTGTTTGCCTCATATATTTTGGAGCATTCTGGCTCAGTGCATAAATATTTATGATTGTTATGTGTTCTTGTTGAATTGTTCTTTTTATTAATACATAGTGTCCTTCTTTGTCTCTTTTAAGTGTTTCACATTTAAAGTCTAATTTGTTCGATATTAGTAGAGCTACTCCTGCTCTTTTCTCATTGTTATTTGCATGAAATATCTTTTTGCAACCTTTCACTTTCAACCATTGTTTATCCTTGGTTCTAAGCTGTGTTTCTTGTAGGCAGCATATAGATGGGTCCTGTTTTTTAATCCATTCTACCAGTTTATGTCTTTAGATTCTGGAGTTTAATCCATTAATATTTAGTATAATTATTGTGTGCATAATACTTTCTTCTTCCATTTTTCCTTTTGCATTTTATGTGTCACATCTAATTTTTCTTCTTTTTACCTTTACTAATAGTTTTCATTTCTACACTCTTCTCCACACCTCTCTCTCCTGTCTTTTTGTGTCTGCCTCTAGTGCTCCCTTTAGTATTTCTTGCAGAGTCAGTCTCTTGCTCACAAATTCTTTCAGTGATATTTTGTCTGAAAATGTTTTAATTTCTCCATCATTTTTGAAGGACAATTTTGCAGGATATAGAATTCTTGGTTGGCAGTTTTTCTCTTTTACTAATTTAAATATATCATCCCACTGTCTTCTTGCCTACATGGTTTCTTCTGAGAAATCTATGCATGTTCTTATTGGGCTTCCTTGTATGTGATGGATTGTTTTTGTCTTCCTGCTTTCAAGCTTCTCTTTCTCTTTGACCTCTGACATTCTGATTAGTAAGTGTCTTGGAGTATGTCTATTTGGATCTATTCTCTTTGAGGTATGCTGCACTTCTTGGATCTGTAATTTTTGGTTTTTCATTAAAGTTGGGAAATTTTCAGTGATAATTTTCTCCATTAGTTTTTCTCCTCCTTTTCCCTCCTCTTTTCGTCCTGGGATACCCAAAACACATATATTCATGTGCTTCATATTGTCATTCAATTCCCTTAGTCCCTGCTCATATTTTTCCATTTTTTCCCTATATTTTCTTTAACTTGTTAGATTTCAGATGTTCCGTCCTGCAGTACACTAATCCTATCTTCTGCCTCTCAAAATCTAACATTGTAGGTTTCCATTTTTTTCATCTCTTCTACTGTGCCTTTCATTCCCATAAGTTCTGTGATTTGTATTTTCAGACTTTCAATTTCTTCTTTTTATTCATTCCTTGCCTTCTTTACATCCTCCCTCTATTCATTGATTTGATTTTTCATGAGGTTTCCCATGTTTGCTTGTACATCCTGAATTAATTGTTTCAACTCCTGTATCTCATTTGAAATGTTGGTTTGTTCCTTTGACTGGGCCATTGCTTCTGTTTTCCTAGTGTGATTTGCTATTTTTTGTTGGTGTCTAGGCATTTAGTTACCTTAATTAGTTTATTCTGAAGATTGCTTTCACTTCTCTTACCTAGGATTTTCTTGCTGGATGAATTTGTTGTCTGTCTGTTCTTTGACATCCAGTTCAGCTTTTTCTGGACCACTAGCTTAGGTTTTGTTTGACAGGGGAGAATTTTTCAGTTCTTGTTTTCTTGTTTCTTGCCCTGCCTGTATGGTGCCTTTCCCCACACACACACACACTTAGGAGGGTCTATTGAGGTATTCTAGACCCCAGCCAGATTTTCTTAGACCAAACTGGCCTCCTGGCAGGAGGCAAGAATCACCTGCATCAGTTTTCTCTGAGGTTGAGACCCAGCAGATTGAAAGACTTTCCTGGGAAGTCTGGACTCTGTTTTTCTTATCCTGCCCAGTATGTGGCACTTGTCTGCCTGCAGGTCCCACCAGCATAAGATGATGTGGTACATTTAACTTTGCAGACTCTCTGTGTTGGTGGCATTGTGGAGACAGAGGAGAGGCTATAGGCTGGTTTTAATGGCTTCAAATTACCAAGGCCTGGGGTCTGAATTCCTTGAGGGAGCGATTCCACCTGAGCTGGGCCTCACCACTTCCCTGGGGAAGGCACAGGCTCCAGACAAGCTCTCAAACAAGCTTGTTTCTGCCTATGCCTGCGGCAATTGCAGCCTGAGAAGCCCTGCTGCTGCATCCAAAGGCAGTCAAACCTTTGTAGAAACTCAGCCACAAAAACCTCTGTTTCTTTTTATTTTCTTTTTCCATCAGCCCTGCTCTCCCTTTGCACTGGGGCAAAAATCAGCGACCTCTGCTTTGACCAGGTTCACCTGAGCTGGGGGCCTATTTTTAGTAGTCAGAATTTGTGAATTAATTCCACAATTGGCATTTGGTTGTACTCAGCCCCCTGCTGCCTTAAAGTCTCTTTCCTTTCCCCTCTGGGAAGCAGCCTGCCGGGAAGGGGCGCCAGCCACCTCATCTTGGAGAACTCACAGTTCTGGTGGGTTTTGCAGCCGGTATAGCTGGTCCAGGCTGGGGTATGCTGCATGTCCGGTCACTGATGTGGCCACAGGAGCTGTTTTGTATTCTTCCTGGTTGTTTAGTAGCTGTTCTGGAGGGTGAACTAAATCCCACACCTTGCTAAGCTGCCATCTTCGCACCTCTCCATTCATTACTAATTTCACAGGGCTTATTGCACCCCCAATATGGGACATTATGACTAGTATAATATTTCTCATTTTTAAATTGTGCCCCAGGTCTCACATCTGTCTTCCTTGGGTGAGACTTTTCTTTGGCCAGAGTCCCTATTAACTATGTTAGATTAAAGTACAAAATCTAAAACCCAAATCCAGAAAAATAAATAAATAAATAAACCCTTTTACCCTCCCCTCTATTGTCTCTTTAACGTGATTTTAAAGGATCCAAAGTTGGAGTTGCTTCCCAGGAATCAGACTGTGAGTACTTATCATCTGGTGTATGTATTGGTCCTTTTACCTGGGTGTAGTGAGTCCAGACTTTCTCTGCCTTCCAGATGGCCATTTCAGTGGTTAACATCCTTCACTGGCCTGTTGGGATTCAGACCCTTTCATTACTTGAATAGGACCCAGCTGTTAGGTTGGTGTTGCTGGGCAGCAGATTCAAGAGGTTTGTTCTGGGCAAGCAACCCAAAGTGCCTAGGGATGACAGAGTAGAGTACAAAGCCAGCATATAATTCTCAAAGAAGGGGTCTTTTGCAAAGTCAGCTACTGGCATGGTCTGTCCTAAGGCAAAGCTCTTCTCTAGCTTTGGACCTGCGAAACTCAGAACAAGTCAGTTGTTGCCAACATACAAAGGAAGGACAGCCATAGGATACATATTCTCATTTATACAAGGAAAAGTTGGAAGGAACACAGGGATCACCAGACCTAAGCAGCCTTGAAAAACTCACAGGAAAACACCACTAGACTTCAAAGTCTAAGAGTCATTTATCTTTGGGGCCCTAGAAAGTGGCAGTCCCACCCTTTCCAAGGGCCCACATAGTGGCCCACCTGTCTCTGAATGCAACCCCAAGAAACACTGCGGAGACCACATCCCTCTTGACTCCACCATCTCCAAGCATTGGGGCCACACCCAGACCCTCTGCCACCTTGGGAGCATATGCTCAACCCCTCCATATAGTGGCAGCCAGCCTCTCCCCATCCCAAAGGAATCTTCTCAACTCTCTCTCCAAGGCCTGGGGTGGCACCACTCCCCTACTGTGAGGTGGAAGGCCTAGCCTCTGCCCTCAGGACAGACCCACCTTCTCCAAGTGCTTGGGTGGGTCCACTCTCTTGATCCAAGGTCTCCCAATTTCAGACTCCAGCCTCCATAATTTTGTCCCCAAAGACATTTTCCTTCAATCCATTCCTTCCCTGTCCTTCCCAGTCCTGACTGGCAATGCTTGCTTTTTTTTAAATACAGATATTGCAACACTCTCACTGCCCTTCTATGTAGTAGTTTTGAGTTGTGCCCATTAGCCAGTCCCATGGGTTTTATTTGGTCTTTTCCCAACAAACTACTCCCATCTTTTGGAATGTATAGCAGGGGGCTTATAATTTGGTTATCTTCCCAATAGATATCAGTAGGTTTGAAAATGGGGACTTTAAATCTTTTTCCTTTTACCCCTGAAACTGTGAGGGAGCTACTGAGAATTTGATTCACTTTGTGTTATGGGCCACAGAAAATTGAGCTGTCCTAGTGTCCACCAAAAATGTAACTTCTCCTTGACATGGGCCCACCTTTAGATTTATCAAAGGCTCCTGGTGGTCTCTTGAGATGAGGAGGCTTTAACCTCCCCAATTTTAGAAATTTATTAGGGGTATTCCTGACCTTCTTTCTTTAAATTCAGGCATTCCCTTTTGAAATGATTAGGGACTCCACAGTGATAACACACTGCTGAGCCTTGTGTCCCCCTCACTCCTTTACCCTCTTTGGCCCAGATATTTCTCTACTTCACCTCTGCCTGTCTCCTCCTTGCTTTATCTATAATCCTTTCTTGACCATGTGATTGACTGTGCTCAACATGACTTTAACTTCTTATTTCCCCTTTCCTTTTCCCTTTTCACTAACTACTATAACCAATGGCATGGCAGGGGAAGCCATCCAGTTAAGTGACTTGGTTTCTACACTTGTCAGGCAGCCTGAGGAACAACCCAGACAGCATTTGCACTGGCCCCTTGGCCAAGCTTCTCCCCAGCCCATCCCTGGCACTGATACCAATGCCCAGAGGGCCCAGTGGCTGTGCAGTCCTGTGAGCCCAGGGGTGGGCCAAATGTGGCAGAAGGGTTTGGGGCTTAAGGGGGGGCTTAAGCTCCATGGGCTGGATGAATGCCAAGCCCATGCTCTCAGGACCAACTGACCCATGTTCAGTTGCTGTTCACGTTTCAGTCTTCAAAGTTCTCACTTAAATATTTGCTATTACCCCCAAGATTTGCACCTGTGGTGGCTCAATCCATGCCCATGCCCTAGGCTCCAAGACTCACCAGAGTGGCCCTTCTCCACATTGTGGCATAGCATCTGTGGTTTTATGGGATCTGGGTGATATTGTAAGATAGTGGCAGCCTGTGCTGCTTCTGTGCCTCTCGCATGTGCCCCAACTGTTGGCAATGGATGGGTATGGGCCCGATGCTTCAGCACCATTCATTTTTACAGCCTTAACACTGAGCAGTTTTGAACACCCCTCCTTCACCTGCTTCATATATGCCTCTTATCCAACACCTCAAAGCAGACAAATGACAAACAAAAGCCCACACGTGCACCAAAGAAGGACTAGGTGATTCTTTTGCATCTAAAATAAAATGTGTAAGCAAAGGAAGGAGCCAGATTGTGTATTAAGGGCTGCCATCACCAGTAAAGTTTAATATAGCAAAACATCACAACTAAAATACATTCTGAGACTTTCTTAACAACCTCCCTAGTGGTTTATCCCTCCACCTATTTATTTTCTGGATCTTTTTCTGAATGTTAGCCCAAGACTCCCTTACATTTTTGGCCTCAGGACTATCAGGGTCCATCCTTGAATATTTACTTACTTGGTCCCTCAACTTTCGCAGGTTGGCAGAGGGAGTTTTGTTTAAGTTCATCCCTCAAAAATATATATAATACCCACAAGATTTTGCTGGAAAAGATGCATCTTTAGTTTGACTAAGAATCCCTTGTATCTCTTTAATCATCCAACCTCTCCTTGGTTCAGTTACTTGCCTAAATAATTTAGAAAGCAGGCATCTTTTCTGGTACCTTAAATAATGCCAACATTATTGCTCAAAAGTAGTTGGCAGGTCCTGTTAGGAGAAACCATAACCCTCCTAGGAGTTCAATTCTTGCATTGACACTTTCACCCAGGCTGAACTTGTATAGGAAAATGCTCCCACATCAGAAAAGTAGGAGAATAACTAAAAAGCATATATGAGACCCCTGGTCTGCCTTTAATGACTTATCCTGATTTAACCACACTTTCTATACAGGAAACACTGCCTAATTTATGTCATTATACTGCTTCCTCGAATATGGGGAATTTATTAATTTTCTAGTTTACAGTTCTAAGGCCATGAAAACGTCCAATACTAAAACAAGGCTATAGAAAAGTCAAATGTAAGACATAAAGTGAAAGATACTCAGTTCCAGAAGATCGATGACATTCAGGGTTTCTCTCTCAACTGGAAAGGCACATGGCAAACATGGTGACATCTGTGAGCTTTCTCTCCAGGCTTCTTGTTTCATGAAGCTCTGTGGAGGGCACTTTCCTTCTTCATCTACAAAGGTCTTTGGCTGTGAGGATTCTCATGGATCTTGTGGCTCTAAAGCTTTTTCCAAAAAGGTTCCCTCTTAAAAGGCTCCAATAAGCAACTCCACCTTGAATGGATGGAGACTCACCACCATGTAAACCATATACTCAAAAGCTACCCCCTACAAAGGTGTGAGTCACATCTCCATGAAAACAATAGAAAAGCTCCCACTAAGAAATAGTGAATGAGGATTAAAGGACTTGGCTTTTGTGGAGTACACCAAGATTCAAACCGGCACACTCCACCCTTGGATCCCCAAAAGTATGTTCTTTCAAAATGCGAAATTTATTCATTCCATAACAATATCAGAAAGCCTTGAACCATTTCAGTAACATTACAAATACACTACAAAGTCAGAAATAGTACAAAGTCTCATCAAAGTCTGTTATAGGCATTGTTAGTCCTAAGGCAAAATTCTCTTCTGGCTCTGGACCTGTAAAACTCAGAACAAGTTCTTTGTTCTGTGGAATACCATGATGTTGGATAAAGCTTCCATAAACCCACCTGTGGTAGTTTTGCAGAACCATTGCATGCAGGGAATTAAAAAGCATATCCAGACCATTTATCTATTCCAGCTTGAAGAATGTGCTATCCCTTCCATGATGGAAGAGGTCCAATGTAATAAATCTGCCACCTTGTAGCAGGCTGATCACCTTGGGGAATGCTGACATACAGAGGAATGTGTGTGCCTCTATGGTGCCCTGAGATTGGGAACACAACAGTGGCAATAACCATGTTGGCATTGGTGAATAGAAGTCAGTGTTGCTGAGCCCATGCATAAATAAACTCCATCCCTACCTTCATGCCTACTTTGTTCTGCTGTGCATACCCAACTTTGTACCTTGGTGGGTCAGAGAACACCCAGCTCATGATAGGTAACTCAGGTCTCATGGGAACTTGGTGTCCAGGGTTAAATGTCTCCACTAAGGTCCAGTTGCAGAATAAAATCTATTTCTCAAAAGGAGAGTACTGGGTCAAGATGGCAGCTTAGCTAGGTGTGGGATTTAGTTTGTCCTCCAGAGCAGTTAATAGCTAAGAACAGTACAGAACAACTGCTGGGGCCACATCAGTGACAGGACACACAGCATACCCCAGTTTGGACAAGCTGGACCAGCTGCAAGCCCACCCAGAACCATGAGTTCCCCAAGCCATGGCAGCTGGCGCCCTTTACCCACAGGCTGCTTCCAAGAGGGGAAAGTAAAGATAGTTTACAAGCAGCAGGGACTGGGCTCAACCTAACTCCAATTGTGGAATTAATTAACAAATTCTAACTACTTAAAATAGGCCCCCAGCTCAGCTGAACCTCGAATAAAAGCAGAGATCGCTGGTTTTGCTCCCATGCAGAGGGTGCAGGACTGGCAGAAAAAGAAAAAAAAAGAGGTATATTTAGATTTGAAAAGGGCTGGGCCCTGAAGGAAATAGCACATGGAGATACACAGAGCAATGCATCAACTTAAGCTCTTGATTGGCAAACCTGAGGAACAGGGGTCCTGCTCTGAAAAGGACTTTTCTCTTTCATTTTGGTGGCTGTAATTCTATGGCTTGACTGTTTTTTGGATACAGCTGAAAGGCTTCTCAGGCTGTATTACCCCAAGCATAGGAAGAATTAAGCTTCTCTGAGTGTTTGTCTGGAGCCTGTGCTTTCCCCAGGAGACAGGCAGGGACCAGCTCAGGTGGAATCCCCCTCTCAAGGGGTTCAGACCGCAGGTCTGGAAAAGTGAAGCAATTAAAACCAAACTATGGCTTTTCTCTGGGTCAAGATAGTGGCTTAACAATGTGCACATTTTAGTTGGTCCTCCAGAACAACTACTAAATAACCAGAAACAGTACAGAACAGCTCCTGGGGCCATGTCAGTGATCAGACATACAGCGTACCCCAGTCTGGACCAGCTGGATCAGCTGCGAGCCACCACAGAACCATGAGTTCCCTAAGCTATGGTGGCCAGCGCCCCTCCCCCACCGGCTGCTTCCCAGAGGGGAAAAAAGGAACTTTACCAGCAGCAGGGACTGAGCACAATTAAACACCAATTGTGGAATTAATTAACACATTCTGACTACTAAAAATAGGCCCCCAGCTTAGGTGAACCTGGTCAAAGCGGAGGTTGCTCATTTTTGCCCCAGCACCAAGGGGGCAGAGCTGATGGAAAAAGGGGGGGGAAAAAAAGAAGGAAACAGAGGTTTTTGTGGCTGTGTTTCTACAAAGGCTTGACTGCCTTTGGATATAGCAGCAGGACTTCTCAGGCTGCAACTGCCCCAGGCATAGGCAGAAGTGAGCTCTTTGGGGGGCTTGTCTGGAGCCTGTGCCTTCCCCAGGGGAGGGGTGAAGCCCAACTCAGGTGGAATCCCTCCCTCAAGGAATTCAGACACCAGAGCTTGGTAACATTAAGCCATTAAAACCAGCCTACAACCTCTCCTCTGTCTCCACCACACCCCCAGCAGGGAGTGTCTGCCAAAGTTAAAGGTACTGCATCATCTTATGCTGGTGGGACCTGCAGGCAGACAAGTGCCCCATACTGGGCAGGATAAGAAAAACAGAGCCAGAGATTTCACAGGAAAGTCTTTCAACCTGCTGGGTCTCAACCTCAGGGAAAACCAGTGCAGGTGAATATTTCCTCCTGATAGGAGGCCAGTTTGGTCTGGGAAAATCCGGATGGGGTTTATAATATCTAAGTAGAGCCTCCTAAGTGGGGGAGGGGGAAGGCACCATACAAGCAGGGCAAGAAATAAGAAAACAAGAACTGAAAAATTATCCTCTGTTAAACAAATCTTAAGCTAGAGGTCCAAATAAAGCTGAACTGAATGCCAAAGATCAGATAGACAACAAATTCATCAAGCAAGAAAACCCTTGGTAAAAGAAGTGAAAGCAATCTCCATAAAAACTAATTAAGGTAATTAAATGCCTAGACGCCAGCAAAAAATAACAAATAACACTAGGAAAATTGAAGATATGGCCCAGTCAAAGGAACAAACCAACAATTCAAATGAGATACAGGAGCTGAAACAATTAATTCAGGATATACGAACAGACATGGAAAACCTCATCAAAAACCAAATCAATGAATTGAGGGAGGATATAAAGAAGGCAAGGAATGAACAAAAAGAAGATTGAAAGTCTGAAAAAACAAATCACAGAACTTATGGGAATGAAAGCAAGGTAGAAGAGATGAAAAAAAAAAACAATGGAAACCTACAATGGTAGATTTTGGGAGACAGAATATAGGATTAGTGAACTGGAGGACGGAACATCGGAAATCTGGCAAGATAAAGAATATATAGGGAAAAAATGGGAAAATATGAGCAGGGACATAGGGAACTGAAAGACAATATGAAGCACACAAATATACGGGTTGTGGGTGTCCCAGAGGAGAAGAGAAGGGAAAAGGAGGAGAAAAACTCATGGAGGAAATTATTACTGAAAATTTCCCAACTCTTATGAAAGACTTAAAATTACAGATCCAAGACGTGCAGCATACGCAAAGAGAATAGATCCAAGTAGACATACTCCAAGACATTTACTAATCAGAATGTCAGAGGTTAAAGAGAAAGAGAGAATCTTAAAGCAGCAAGAGAAAAGCAATCCATCACATACAAGGGAAACCCAATAAGACTATGCGCAGATCTCAGTAGAAACCATGGAGGCAAGAAAACAGTAGGGTGATATACTTAAATTACTAAAAGAGAAAAACTGCCAACCAAGAATTCTTTATTCAGCAAAATTGTCTTTCAAAAAAGATTGAGAAATTAAAACATTTTCAGACAAAAAACCACTGAGAGAATTTGTGTCTAAGAGACCAGCTCTGCAAGAAATACTAAAGGGAGCACTAGAGACATATGAAGACAGAAGAGAGAGGTGCAGAGAAGAGTGTAGAAAAGAAGACTATGAGTAAAGGTAAAAAGAAGGAAAATTAGATATGACATATAAAATTCAGAAGACAAAATAGTAGAAGAAAGTATTACCCAGGCAGTAATAACACTGAATGTTAATGGATTAAACTCTCCAATCAAAAGACATAGTCTGGCAGAATGAAATAAAAAACAGGACCCATCTATGTGCTGTCTCTTCTCAAAGGACATGAGGGCAAGGACAAAAATGGACATTTACACACCAATGTTTATAGCATTACCAAGAGATGGAAGCAGCCAAAATGTCCATGAACAGATGGTTGGCTAAACAAACTGTGGCATTTACATAAGATGGAATATTATCCAGCTGTAAGACAGAATAAAGTTATGAAGTATGTAACAACATGAAGGGACCTTAAGGACATTATGCTGAGTGAGATTAGCCAGAAACAAAAGGACAAATATTGTATGGTCTCACTAATATGAACTAACATTAGTGAATAAACTTGGAATATTTCGTTGGTAACAGAGATCATCAGGAGGTAGAAATAGGGTAAGATATTGGGTAATTGGAGCTGAAGGGATACAGATTGTGCAACAGGACTGAATATAAAAACTCAGAAATGGACGGCACAATATTACCTAACTGTAGTACAATTATGCTAAAACACTGAATGAAGATGCATAAGAGAATGATAGAGGGAGGAGGGCTGGGGTCACAAATGAAATCACAAAGAAAGATAGACAATAAAGATTGAGATGGTATAATCTAGGAATGCCTAGAGTGTATAATGATGGTGACTAAATGTACAATTTTTTAAAATGTTTTTGCATGAAGAAGAACAAAAGAATGTCATTACTGCAGGGTGCTGAAAATAGATGGTATTTAATATTTTAAAATTTCAACTTATGTGTGAGACTAAAGCAAAAAGTGTTTATTTGGTACAAATTTATACTTTGACTAGTGCATCTCCTAATGTAACTTATGTAGATAGTTCACTGAATACCTTAAGTACATGGAACTTTGTATAGGACATGAGATTTTGTTGGTTTGTCCTGGTGTTGCCCTGATGAATCCCAGAGTGATTTGATCAGTGAGTGGAAAAGTATTTGCAAAGTCCTCTTCAGGGAATGGTGAGAATGGGGGAAAACTCAACTTCCCCAAGTTGAATTCTTGATATTCTCACAAGCAGTGTGGGCAACCAAAGCTATAGGCTGAGCCCCCAGTCTTGGGGTTTGTTAATATGAAACTTAACCCCACAGGGGATATGTCAAGTCTACTTAAAATTAGGCCTAAGAGTCACCCCCAAGAGAGCCTACTTTGTTGCTCAGATGTGGCCTCTCTTTTCAGCCAACACAGCAAGCAAACTCACCACCCTCCCCCTATCTATGTGGGACATGACTCCCAGGGGTGTGGATCTTCCTGGCAACGTGGGACAGGAATCCCAGAATGAGCTGAGATTCAGCATCAAGGGATTGAGAAAAAATCTAGAATGAGCTGAGACCCAGCATCAAGAGATTGAGAAAACCTTCTCGACCAAACGCGGGAAGAGTGAAATGAGACAAAGTGTCAATGGCTGAGAGATTCCAAATAGAGTTGAGAGGTTATCCTGGAGGTTATTCTTATGCATTAAGTAGATATCACCTTGTTAACCAAGATGTAATGGAGAGGCTGGAGGGAACTGCCTGAAAATGTTGAGCTGTGTTCCAGTAGCCATTTTTCTTGATGATGATTATATAATGATATAACTTTCACAATGTGACTGTGTGATTGTGAAAACCTTGTGTCTGATGCTCCTTTTCTCTACCTTGTCAACAGATGAGTAGAACATACGGAATAAAAATAAATAATAGGGAGAACAAATGTTAAAATAAATTTAGTTTGAAATGCTAGTGATCAATGAAAGGGGGGGTAAGGGTTATGGTATGTAGAAATTTTTTTTCTGTTTTTTGTGTTTTTTTTCCTGTTGTATTTTATTTCTTTTTCTGAATTGATGCAAATGTTCTGGGAAATGATCATGATGATGAATATGCAACTATGTGATGATATTGTGAATTGCTGAGTGTATGTGTTGGGAATGTTTGTGTTTCGTTCTTATAATTTTTTTTTAATTAGTAAAAAATTTTTTAAAAAAACTACAACCTCTCCTCTGTCTCCACCATGCCCCCAGCAGGGAGTGTCTGCTGAAGTTAAAGGTACCACATCATGTTATGCTGGTGGGACCCATGGGCAGAGATTGCCACATACTGGGCAGGATAGGAGAACACAGAGTCCAGAGACTTCATAGGAAAGGCTTTAAATCTTCTGGGCCTCATCCTCAGGGAAAACTGATGCAGGTGACTCTTCCCTTCTGACAGGAGGCCCGTTTCATCTGGGGAAATCTGGATTCGGTCTGTAATATCTGAGTAGGCCTTCTTAAGGGGCAAAAAAAGCACCATACAGTCAGGGAAAGGAACAAGAAGACAAGAACTGAAAAATTCTGATCTGTGAAATGAAACCTAAGCTACGGTTCCAGAATAAGCTGAACTGAATGTCAAAGAACAGATAGACAACAAAGTCATTCAGAAAGAAAATCCTAGGTAAAAAAAAAAAGTGAAAACAATCTCCAGAATAAGCTAATTAAGGTTATTAAATGCCTAGATGCCAAGAAAAAACAATAAAACATACTAGGAAAATTTAAGATATGGCCCAGTCAAAGGGGCAAATCAACAATTCAAAAGAGATACAGGAGCTGAAACAATTAATTCAGAATATACAAACAGATATGTAAAACCTCATCAAAAGCCAAATCAATGAATTGAGGGAGGATATAAAGAAGGCAAGGAATGAACAAAAAGAAGAAATCAAAAGTCTCAAAAAACAAATCACAGAACTTATGGAAATGAAAGGCAGAGTAGAAGAGATAAAAAAAAAAAAAAACACTGGATACCTACTATGTTGGATTTTAAGAGGCAGATATAGCATTAGTGAACTGGAGGACCGGACATCTGAAATCTGACAAGCAAAGGAAAATATAGAGAAAAAAATGAAAAAATATGAGCAGGGATTCAGGGAACTGAATGACGACATGAAGCACACAAATATATGTGCTGTGGGTGTCCCAGAAGGAGAAGAGAAGGGAAAAGGACGAGAAAAACTAATGGAGGAAATTATCACTGAAAATTTCCCAACTCTTATGAAAAACTTAAAATTACAGATCCAAGAAGTGCAGCATACTCCAAACAGAATAGTTCTAAATAGACGTACTCCAAGACACTTACTAATCAGAATGTCAGATGTCAAAAAGAAAGAGAGAATCTTGAAAGTAGCAAGAGAAAAGCAATCCATCACATACAAGGGAATCCCAATAACACTATTTGTAGATTTCTCAGCAGAAACCATGGAGGTGAGAAGACAGTGGGATGATATATTTAAATTATTAAAAGAGAAAAACTGCCAACCAAGAATTCTACATCAAGCAAAATTGTCCTTCAAAAATGGAGGGGGGGGAAGTAAGACATTTTCAGACAAAATATCACTGAGAGAATTTGTGACCAAGAGACTGGCTCTGAAAGAAATACTAAAGGAAGCACTAGAGACAGATATGAAAAGACAGGAAAGAGAGGTGTGGAGAAGAGAGTAGAAATGAAGACTATCAGTAAAGGTAAAAAGTAGGAAAATTAGATATGACATATAAAATCCAAAAGGCAAAATGGTAGAAGAAACTACCATCCATACAGTAATAACACTAAATGTTAATGGATTAAGCTCCCCAATCAAAAGACATATACTGACAGAATGGATTAAAAAACAGGATCCATCTATATGCTGTCTACAGGAATTGTGTCTTAGACTTAAGGATAAATAGGTTGAAAGGGAAAGACTGGGAAAAGATATTTCATGCAAATAACAATGAGAAAAGAGCAGGAGGAGCTATACTAATATCCAACAAATTAGACTTCAAACATAAAACAGTTAAAAGAGACAAAGAAGGACACTATGTATTAATAAAAGGAACAATTCAGCACGAGGACATAAAAATCATAAATATTTATGCACCGAGCCAGAATGCTCAAAAACACATGAGGCAAACACTGAAAACACTGAAAAGAGAAATAGGCACATCTACCATAATAGCTGGAGACTTCAATTCCCCACTCTCACCAATGGACAGAACATTGAGACAGAGGATCAATAAAGAAACAGAGAATTTGAATAATACAATAAATGAGCTAGACTTAACAGATATTTATAGAACATTACACTCCCAACAGCAGGATACACCTTTTCCTCAAGTGCTCATGGATCATTCTCAAGGATAGGCCATATGCTGGGTCACAAAGAAAGTCTCAATAAATTTAAAAAGATGAAATCACACAAAACACTTTCTCAGATCATAAAGGAAAGAAGTTGGAAATCAATAATAGGCAGAGCGCCAGAAAAGTCACAAATAAATGGAGGCTCAACAACACACTCTTAAACAACCAGTGGTTCAAGGAAGAAATTACAAGAGACATCAGGAAATATCTTGAGGCAAATGAAAATGAAAACATGGCACATCAAAATTTATGGGATGCAGCAAAGGCAGTGCTTAGAGGGAAATTTACTGCCCTAAATGCCAATATCAAAAAAGAAGAAAGAGCAAAAATCAAGGAATTAACTGTCCACTTGGAAGAACTGTTGAAAGAACAGCAAACTAACCCAAAAAGGAAGAAAAAGTAAAGAAATAATGAATATTACAGCAGAAATAAATGAAATTGAGAACATGAAAACAATTGAGAAAATCAACAAAACCAGAAGGTGGTTGTATGAAAAAATCACTAAGATTGATGGACCCTTAGTGAGGTTGACAAAAAGAAGAGAGAGGATGCAAATAAATAAATCAGAAATGGAAGCCAGACATAACCACTGACCACACAGAAATAAAGGAAGTAATGACAGGATACTATATACAGCTTTATGCTAATAACTCTAAAATGTGAATGAAATAGACAACTTTCTAGAAAGGCATAAACAACCAACATTGATTCTAGAAGAAATAGACGACCTCAACAAACCAATCACAAGTAAAGAAATTGAATCAGTCATTAAGAAGCTTTCCCAAAAAGAAAAGTCCAGGACCAGATGGCTTCACATGTGGATTCTACCAAACATTCCAGAAAGAGTTAGTACCAATCCTGCTCAAACTCTTCAAAAAAAATTGAAACTATGTGATGATATTAAGGATTACTGATTATATATGTAGAATAGAATGATATCTTATTGTTTTGTTTGTTTGTTGTTAATTTTTTTGTTAATTAATAAAAAATTAAAAATAAAAAAAATTGAAGAGGAGGGAAAGCTACATAACTCATTCTATAAAGCCAACATCACCTTCATACCAAAGCCAGACAAACATATTACGAAAAAGAAAACTACAGACCAATCTCTCTTATGAATATAGATGCAAAAATCCTCAACAAAATGCTTGCAAATTGAATCCAGCAGCACATTAAAAGATTATACATCATAACCAAGTAGGATTCATCCCAGGTATGCAAGGACGGTTCAACAGAAGAATATCAATTAAGTAATACACCACATCAACAAATCAAAGCAGAAAAGCCACATGATCATTTCGATTGATACAGAAAAGGCATTCGACAAAATTCAACATCCTTTCCTTTGAAAACACTTCAAAGGATAGGAATAGAAGGGAACTTCCTCTACATGATAAAGTGAATAGCTGAAACACCCACAGCTAACATCATCCTCAATGGGGAAAAACTGAAAACTTTCCCCCTAAGATCAGGAACAAGACAAGGATGCCCACTACCACCATTGTTATTCAACATAGTGTTGGAAGTTCTAGCTAGAACAATTAGGGAAGTAAAAGAAATACAGGGCATCAAAATTGGAAAGGAAGAAGTAAAACCCTCACTGTTTGCAGACGATATGATAGTATATGTTGAAAACCCCGAAAAATCCACAGCAAAACTACAAGAGCTAATAATGCGTACAGCAAAGTGGCAGGTTTCAAGATCCACACTAAAAAATCTGTAGTGCTTCTATACACTAGTAATGAACAATCTGAGGGGGAAATGCTGAAGAAAATTTCATTTACAATTGCAAACAGAAGATATGAACTGACATTAGCGAATGAACTTGGAGAGTTTCATTTGCCAACAGAGACCATCAGGAGATAGAAATAGGGTACATATTGGGTAATTGGAGCTGAAGGGATACAGATTGTGCAACAGGACTGATTTTAAAAATTCAGAAATGAATACCACAATACTACCTAACTGTAAAACAATGATGTTAGAACACTGAATGAACTTGAAAGTGAGAATGATAGAGTGAGGAGGGCTGGGGGCACAAATGAAATTTGAAAGAAAGATAGATGATAAAGACTGAGATGGTATAATCTAGGAATGCCTAGAGAGTCAATTTGCATATTGACTGTGCAAATTGAAAAATGTTTCTGCATGAGGACGAACAAAGGAATGTCAATAATGCAGGGTGTTGAAAATAGATAGTAATTAATATTTTAAAACTTTAGTGTATGTGTGAGACAAGCAAAAAATGTTTTTTGGTACAAAATTTATATTTTGACTAGTGCCTTTCCAAATGTAATTTATATGGACAGCTTAACCAAACACCATAGTACATGGTATCTTGTGTAGGGCATGAGATTTTGTAGGTTTGTCTAGAGTGATGCCCAGATAAATCCCAGACCGATTTGAACAGTGAATAGGGAAGTATTTGCAGAGTCCCCTAGAGGGAATGGTGAGAAAGGGGGAAATTTTAACTTCCCCAAGTGGAGAATTCTTGATATTCTCACAGGCAATGGGGACAGCCAAAGCAATAGGCTGAGCCTCCAATCTTGGGGTTTGTTCATTTGAAACTTAATCTTAACTTAGTTAAAATTAGGCATAAGAGTCACCCCAAAGAGAACCTCTTTTGTTGCTCAGATGTGGTGTCTCTCTCTCAGCTGACACAGCAAACAAACTCACTGCCCTTCTCTATGTGGGACAGGACTTCCAGGTGTGTGGACCTTCCTGGCAATGTGGGACAGAAGTACTAGAATGAGCTGGAACTCAGCATCGAGAGATTGAGAAAATCTTCTCGACCAAAAGGGGCAAGAGTGAAATGAGACAAAATGAAGTGCCAATGACTGAGAGATTCCAAACAGAGTCGATAGGTTTTCCTGGAGGTTATTTTTATTCATTAAATAGGTGTAGCAGAGAGGCTGGAGGGAACTGCCTGAAATGTAGATCTGTGTTCCAGTAACCATGGTTTTTGAAGATGATTGTATAATGAAAAAGCTTTTGCAATGGGACTGTGGGATTGTGAAAACCTTGTGTCTGATGCTTCTTTTATCTACCTTATGGACAGATGAGTAAAATATATGGATTAAAAAAACAAATAATATGGGGAACAAGTGTTAAAATAAATTTAATAGATTGAAATGCTAGTGATCAATGAAAGGGGGGGTAAGGGATTATGGTACGTATGAATTTTTTCTGTTTTCTTAATTTGTTTTTCTGAATTGATACAAATGTTCTAAGAAATGATCATGGTGATGAATATACAACTATGTGATTAAAAAGAATGTTTTTATGTTGTTTTATCAATAAAAATTTTTTCAAAAAAAGAGGTGAGTACTTATCTGCAGTGGATTGTAAGGTTTTGTTCTAAAAGTTTTAAGTGTCTGCCTTGTGATTCTCCGATAGGGGCCTGCCAAAAGCTCCAGACAGCATCTCTCTTAGCCACTGACACTTCCAGCACCTTTGGATATGCTGGATCATATGGTCCAAGTGGCAGAGGAGCTTTCACAGCAGCTTGGACCTGTCACAGAGCCTCCTTTTATTCTGGTCCCCACTCAAAAATATCAGCTTTTCTTGTCACTTGGTATGTGGCCTGGAGTAGTATATCCAAATGAGGAGTATATTATTTCCCCCAAATCCCAAAAGGCCAACTAGACATTGTGCCACTTTTTTGGTCAAAGGGGGGACCAGATGCAACAGCTTATCCTTCACATTAGAAGGAATATCTTCTTCAACATTGCCCATGCCACTTGACACTAAGAAATTAAACTAAGATGGAAGGACCCTGCCCCTTTGTTGGAATTATCTCCCATCCCTTGACACACAAATTTCTTTCTAACACATGTAGAGTAGGTGCTTTTACTCATTATATCTAAACAGCATGATATCATAAATAAAACGGGTCATTGTGATGTCTTGTGGGAAGGAGAAAGGATCAAGTCCCTGCGGACAAGATTGTGATGCAGGGCTGGAGAGTTGATTTACCTCTGAGGCAGGACGATGAAGGCATACTGCTGGCCTTGCCAGATTATTGCAAACTTTTTCTAGTGATCCTTACTGACAGCTGATGAGAAAAAAGAATTTGCTCAATCAAGAGCTGCATACCAGATACCAGGCCATGTGCTGACTTGCTCAAGCAAAGATACCATATCTTGAACAGCAGCTGCAATTGGAGTCACCATCTTGTTAAGTTAACAATAATCCACTGTCATCCTCCAAGTCCCATTTGTTTTCTGCACAGGCCAAATAGGACAGTTGAATGGGGTTGTGGTGGTAATCACTATCCCTGCATCCTTCAAGTCCTTAAGAAAGATACTAATCACTGCAGTCACACCAAGAATATGGCATTGCTTCTTATTTACTATTTTGCTAAGTATGGGTAGTTCTTTTGGCTTCCACTTAGTCTTTCCTCCCATAATGGCCCTGAATCCAAGAGTCAGAGAACTAATGTGTGTATTTTACCAGTTGTTGAATATATTAATTCCAATTATGCATTCTGGAACTGGAGAAATTACCATAGAATGGGTCTTGGGAGCCACTGAAGCCATTTCAGATGGAAAGGAGCTAAAACTCCATGGATCAGCTGACCTGCATAAGACTGTACTCTGACTGGTGGAGCAGAGTGATATTTTGGGTCTCCTGGAATTAGTATCACTTCTGAGCCAGTGTCTAATTATATCTGAAATAGCTGATTATTTCCTTTCCCCTGAGCACAGTCACTCCGGGAAAAGGCCAGAGGTCTTCTTGGGGGAAGGTTGGGTATAAAGTTAACCATATAAATTTTGGGCATTGTTAAAGGGTTCTTACCCAAGGATACCTAACATTTCCTCACTTGAGGGGCTCTGGATCTTTGGATAGTCTCAAGTCTGGGAATTGATTAAGGGGTCATGACTCCCTGTTTTTGTAATTCAAATTAGACCTCTGTACACTTGATTTAGAATTCTTTCTGCTTATACAACTGAAACCAAAATTTAGTAGACTGCTTATCTATTTTACTTCGAGGTGCACCATGATCTACTAGCCAATGCCACAAGTCTCTGCAAGTCATATAATTTAGACAGCGAGTCATATTATTTTGACCTTTATGGTGGCCATGCCCACCTTGTCTGTGGTGTTTAAATGTTGCTACATGGTTTTTGCCAGCTCAGTATCTGAGCATCCCCATTGTGTTTAAGGATTCCAGCTCAGTGACAGCAGTTCCCACAGTAATATCTGACCTACAGACCTGGTTGATCTACAAGCAGGTCTTCCATGATAAATCCTTCAACATCCCCATCTCTCTAAGCCTCTGGATCCCTTCATCTACATTATTCTAGGGCAGTTCTGGCACTTCAATCTCAGGTAATGTTAGCCACCTTTTGATCCATATTTGTGCCAATCATCAAACAAGCTATTAATGACCTTTTTAACCCCTTTAGATACTACATTGAGAGCTGAATCTCTGCCTAGTGGGCTCATAAAAAATTTCAGCTTGAACCAACTTTGCATTTCTTCCACTATTATCTTGTATGCTTAATATCCATTTCCACACATATTTCCATGATTTCGGTCTACATAGATTGGAAGACTCATTCAGTTCTTTTGGAGTATAACAGTCCCTCATGGACCCCACTTTGTACCTTACTTTTTTTGGCCTATTGGGACTTTATTCTAGTTGTGGGTCTTGAAGAAAAGAGGGGTGGTAGAGTGTGTCATGAAAAGAAATAGAAGTGCCTTTCAAGCAAATTAACTCAGGGCATTCCATTTCAGTTTCATCTGCTGAAACAGGAGTAGTTGCTCCAGACCAAGAAGTGAGGGTTGTTCCCCCAGAGGAGGTGGTTACAGAGTTATCAGGAACTAAAGGGTTAACTTCTTTAGGTGTAAGTTGGATTGCAGACACTTCTGGGACAACTGGAGGTGGGGATACTGTTTCCTCAAGGTAGGCTGGAGGTTGGGAAGATCTTTTCTCGGGGCAGTCCATTAAAGGTCTGTATAGAAAAGGTTCAGCAGATTCTGAGTCCATCTCCCCATTGACATCTTTATCAAGCCATATACCTCCATCCCAAAATTCAGGATCCCATTTTCTCCCAATCAAAGTCCTTACATTAACAGGAGACATACTTCAAAGTTGACATTTTAGTTTATGTTGTAAATCTGCTTTTTGCACAATGATGTTTTGCATCTGGTTTTCAGAGATCTGAAGTCTACAACCACAGGAAATAAGATTTTCTTTCAGGGTAAATATAGAAAATTTTACATCATTAATTCAGCACTTAAGTTTCAAGTTTGAAGTCTTCCACTTATCCCTTTCCCTCATCACTATATCCAGCATATCTATCAACAACCAGCCAACATTATGCCTTTTAATTCCACAAAACTCCATAAAGGTGTTGTTCTAGTTTGCTATCTGCCTGAATGCAATATACCTGAGACAGAATGGCTTTTAAAAAGGGAATTTATTAAGTTGTAAGTTTACAGTTTTAAGGCCTTGGAAATGTCCCAATCAAAGCAAGTCTATAGGGTGCATGGGTAGTTTAGTGGTTAGAATGCCTGCCTTTCATGTGAGAGACCAGGTTCTATTCCCAGACCATGCACCCCCCAAAAAATAGCAAGTCTATAAAAATGTCCAAATTAAGGCACCAATAATAGGCTACATTCACTCAAGAAAGGCAGATGAAGTTCAGAGTTTCTCTCTCAATCGGAAAGGCACATGGTGAACATGGCTGTCATTGCTTTCTCCAAAATGCATCCTCTTTTAAAGGATTCCAGTAAACTAATCATGACCCACATGAAATAAGTGGAGTCACATCTTCATGTAACCAAAATTTAATACCCACAATTGGGTGAATCACATCTCATGGAGATAACCTACAAAGTTCTAGCCTATGGTGTGAATAGGGATGAAAAGAAACTGCTGCCTCCACAAGATGGATTAGGATTAAACCATGGCTTTCCTTGGCTACACAATCCTTTGATATCAGCACAGGTGTCATAAGCACTCTAACCCGCAGTCTTGCCTCAAATAACTGTATAACAGAAGAGTCTAATGGTGGCATTTTGAGTATCTCTTTCACCAAATTTCCTGATGAATTGTCAATGCAACCTTGATATTGGAAACACAGTCATTAGTGCTTCTGGGCCCAGTCAGAGTAGAAAATCAATTGTAAAAATCCATTTTTAAGGTACTGTTTCTGAAGGATCACTTCTGGTACCAAACTGTGTTAGTCAGGGTTCTCTAGAGAAACAGAACCAACAGGAAATATTTGTTAATATGAGATTTATAAATGTGTTTCATATAACCATGGGGATAGAAGAGTCCAAAATCTCCAGGGCAGGCTGTGCAGCTGGCAGCTCTCATGAAGGGTCTGGACAAATTCCACAGGAGAGGCTCACTGGCTGAATAAGCAGTGAAAGAGACTCTCTTCTTCCTTAAAATCCTTCAACTGATTGGACTAGCATATTGTGGAGACATGCCTTAATAGAACACAAATGTAATAAGCCACTGGTACAATCAATTCAGCCTTCTTGTTTATCAACCAGCCACAAAATATCCTTGCAGCAACATACTGGTCAGTGCTTACCAGATCAAACAACTGGGCATAATTATTTGGCCACGATGACATCAGAATCTAACCATCACACTTTCTCAGACAAATAAGTCAATGCAAAAAAGCTGGGTTCTATTCCTGTTCTGCATTTTTTTTTTTTTTGCATGGGCATGCATCAGGAATAGAACCCAGGTCCCCACCATGGCAGGTGAGAACTCTGCCATTGAGCCACCATCTCACCACCCACCCTGTCTGCATTTTTAACACTTAGATTTCAAGATAATTACTGAAACTGCATATGTTTCTTCATATGACAAGAAATGATAATGGTTATATCACTGTCTTTCTTTAAGCTTCCTATTATTAAAAAAGAGGGATTAGGGACAGTAATCTTTAAACAAATGAAATTCAATATTTGAAACTGTAGCAGAAAAACTGTGACCAGAGACAGTTCTAAGCCCTTCACAATAATCTCTATGTTCTCTGTTGCTCAATGGATTTTCTCCCTGTGACCATGAATTGTCATTTTCTAAAGCAAGCATGGCAACTGCAAATAAAATGTTGTAAAATATTTATTTTTCATATTTTATCTAAACCACCCTATTTTTTACTAATTTTAGAAGAGACACACAATAAATTTGGAAAAATTTTCTAGACATCTTTATATATATATATGTATGTACATATATATCTTCATATATATATGTGTGTATATGTATACATGCTATTCTGGTTCTAATATACTCTCGTTATTTGCTTAGTTTCCTGAGGTACATTTAGCCTAGGCTTATGTTGGGTATTCTGGCTTTCTGTTTGTGAAATAAGTATCTTTTTCAAAAAATAGTGATGAATGTGACTTATCATTCAGGAGAGAATTTCTAATAAAACAACAGCTTTTACAACTGTTTTCATTTTAAAGATTCTCTTTTATTCAAAGTAGCTAGATGAATGTCTTCTTTAGGATTCTCATGACTTGGATAGAAAGGAAGAATTGACACAGGGAACGTACAAAATAGATGAACAGATAAATTTGATTCTATATTTTTCAAAGTTTTCACTTCATTCTCAGAGTTTTCAAACTATACTGTAACTCTGGCCATTCAAAGCTATTATGTACCCCAGGAAAGCCATTTCCTTTAATCTTCATTCAATATTGCTGGGTGGGATTTTTCTGATTGTTTCCTTGGAATGGACCCATCCAATTGTCATGGTAACTTTTGATTAGATGATTGCAATGGAGATGTCTTCACCCATTCCAAATAGGGTAGCTTACTGGAGTCCTTTAAGAGAAAACCATTTTGAAAAAGCCCTAGCACCAACAGAACCAATAGAGTGTTACCAGTACCAATGGAGCCTACACAGCCAGGGACCATTGGAGCAGAAGGAAAATGCTCCAGAGAAAGTTTTATGAAATGAGTAGAGAAAGCCAGCAGATGTCACCATGTGCCCTACCAGTTGAGAGAGAACCACTGAACTTCATCGGCTCTTTATTTGGAGTTAAGGTATCTTTCTCAGGATACCTTAATATGGACATTTTCATAGACTTAGAGCTGTAAACTTGCAACTTAATTAATACCCCTTTTAGAAGCCATTCCATTTTTGATATGTTGCAATTCTACCAGCTCCAGCAAAGTAAACAGATTTTGGTGCAAGGAAAGTGTGGTGCTATTGCAGTTTGCAAATACCAAACAGGTTGGAATGCTTTTTAAATGGATAAGGGGAAGATTTTGGAAGAGTTGTGAGGATCTTGATAGAAAAGGCCTAGAATTCTTGGAAG
Source organism: Myrmecophaga tridactyla (assembly GCA_004026745.1). NCBI lineage: Eukaryota > Metazoa > Chordata > Mammalia > Pilosa > Myrmecophagidae > Myrmecophaga > Myrmecophaga tridactyla. The sequence continues at coordinate 45,914 of PVIY010011643.1, forward strand.
AGATTGTTGGTAGAAATGTGGAATCTAAAGATACCTTTGATAAGAGCTTAGACAGAAATGATGCATGTGTTATTGCAAACTGGAAGGAAGGTGATTGTTGTTTAAAAGTGGCAGAGAACCTGGCAAAATTGACTGGCTTTGGATGGTAGGCAGATTTTAAAATCATATACATAGCAGAAGAGATTTCCAAATTAAATGTGGGATGTTCAGCCTGGTTTCTCCTTGCAGCTTATAGTGGAACATTACAGGAAAGAGATAAGCTGAGAACTGAATTCTTGTGTATAAAGAAACTTGAAACTGATGGTCTGTAAAATTCTGGGCCTCCAGAAAGTGAGGCCCCAGAGAATAGTGCCCCATGTGAGAATTTCAACAAATATGGAAGCAGTCAGCAATTATAGGACAAGCAAGGATTGGATATGGAGTTATTCAGGAAGGATGTGTGGAAAGTCATTTTGTCTGATGGGCATGATCCCAGCATACTGTATAGAAAATCAACAAGTTTTGTGGGATCTGTATAAATGGAACCATTACCAGTCTAGACCAAAAGAGACAGAAAAGGGCCAAATTAGAGGAAAAATAACTTCAGAGGCAGACTATGGAAGTTAGGGAATGGAGTAAAAAACCTCCAGCAAGGACAGCAAACCCACCTAAGCACTTGGAGAGAGTGTTTGCCCCAAAGGCAGAGGGGTTCCTACCAGCTTATTACTCAGAGAGTTGCCCCACTTCAGACCTTGGAAAATGTGGAGCACATTCCTTGGGGAGTGTGGAGAGTCTGGCTGTGACTCCATTGTTTTGGAGGCATTAATTGTGTGCCCTGGAGATGGCAGACAGCCTGGGTGCAGCCACAATGCTTGGAGATGGCAGAGCTGAGAAAAAGTTGGACTCCACAATGTCTACCAAGGTTGCATTTAGAGAGAGCTGGTTACTGCATAGGCCATTGGAAAGAGTGGGACTTCTGCTTTCTAAGGCCCTGAGGATAAGTGACTCTCAGGCTTTGAAATCCAATGGCCTTTGCCCTGCAAGTTTCCAGAAATATATGGGTCCAGTGGCCCCTGTGTTCCTTCCAATTACTCCTTATAAAAATGGAAATATGCATCCTATGACTGTCTTTCCTTTGTATATTGGCAGCAGATACCTTTTTGGGGGTTCTCAGGTCGAGCCAGAGGAGAATTTTGCCTTAGGACAGAACATGGCTGTAGCTGTCTTTGATAAGATTGTACTGTTTCTAACTTTGTATTATATTTATACTGCTACTGAAATGGTTTAAGCTTTTCTGATATTGTTATGAAATGAATGTATTTTGCATTTAGAAACAACATGTCTCTCTAGGGGTCCAGAAAGTGAAATGTGGTGGTTTGAAACTACCCCAGAAAAGCCATGTCTTTCAATCCTCATTCAATTTTGCTAGATGGGGGCTTTCTGATTCTTTCTATGAAATGTGACTGACCCAATTATGGGTGGTAACTTTTGATTAGATTGTTTCCAAGGAGGTGTGTCTCCACCCATTCATGGTGGGGTTGCCTACTGGAGTCTTTTCAGAGGGAAGCATTTTAAAAAACTTTAGAGCCACCAGAACTGACAGAGGCTACACACTCTTAGAACTGCTAGCTTGCAACTTAAGTCCTTCTTTAAAAGTCATTCCATTTTTGGTATATTGCAATTCTGGTAGTTTCAGCAAACTAAAACTATAACATATTTACATAGAATATCTGAATTTTAGTAGTGATCATAGATTCTCATGTATTAAAATCCAGGGACATCAAAGCCATTAATTAAAAGTTATCTTTGCTATTTCTTGATATGTATTTGTATTCCATTAATTTCATTTGTTTAATCCATGTACACAATAACCTGATCCTCACATTTCCCTTGAAGGTAAAGTGGATATCATGATATCCACTGATATAAATGGGCATAAATCACTGAGTTATTGAATGAATTCTCATGTAGGACATTTGCACAGATCTTATAACCTTAGGAATAGGATTTCTTCATTAGTAAAATTATGGTATGGCTGAGAGATATTGGAAAGAGGAGCAGAGACCTAAAGAAATTGTTGAAACTAAAAATCTGATAATTGAGGAATACACAATGCACAGTAGTGTACTGAAATCCTCCATTACTTAAATAATGTAATTTAATAAAGAAATTATGGTAAGAGTTGATTAAAATTCACAGTTCATGGTTTAGATGCGCATAAATCAGGAATAGGCTGTGAGAAACCACAACAAATATCAGAGTATACATCTAAAACTGAAAATTTTAGTTGTTAAAATGATTTGATTATGAATTTTGGCACACAGTTTATCAATTTTCTTCTTAAACTAGCCTATCATCATGGTGGAGTTGTGTTCAACATGAAAAACTAATGCTCCAAATGGAAAAACAGCCAGAAAAAAACACGGCATACCTCCGTAGACCCATGCTATGGAGAAAAACATCAAAAGTGAGGCTTTATCTACAACTGCATTTTATGATTATGGTACTTGATCAACTAGGTGTGAATGAGGTGGCACAGTGGCCAGCCCTGAGGGGCTTCTTGGTGCTATAACAATCTTTATGTCATCAAGTGAAAGATGAGTGGTTTAGGTTAATAAGTATCAGAGACTCTATAATTCTGTGTGCAAACATCTGTTGGCATTGCTTAAGGTACTTTGAAAATTGTTTTCTCTTTTAAAAATAACTTTATTGGCATACAACAAATTCTTGAGAAAGTTTTGCAAACTGAACTCACTGCAGGTGGCACCCTGATTAGGAAACACACAATACTAGCACTTCCAAAGCCACCCTTGTTCTCCCACTCAAACATTATAACCTCAAAAGTAAATCATCCCTCCAAAAATAAAAATACAAAATAAACCACCCTAAAGCTCATGTGAGCAAAGATTCATTATGTTGTCTAAATAATGAATTTGCAGAATATATGCCCTTTTTTGTTTGGCCATTTTTGTTTCACATGATGTCTGTGAAACACATTCCAGTTATTTATGGATCTATAGATAATATATTCATATTTCTGGATAATATTATTATCCCCTAGCTATTTATCAGTTCTACTTTTAACTGGACATATGTGAATATCATAGATTTTAAATATTGTAAATAGTGATGCTATGCACGTTCTTATTGATAGTATAAACTGCCAAAACATTTGCAGAGGGGTGTCCCAATGTACATGCTACAAACTCATATGAGAGTTCCAACGGTAAGTCAAATTCTGTTACACAATTTCAGTGTTTTCTGTTGGTCAAGTTAACAGGAAAATTGATGAGTTTAAAGGAAAATGGTTTTTCAGTGTTGTCTTATATCATCTCAAAATAACACAGTCGCTCATGGTCAGCAAGGAAAAATATTTCCTCTATGTCCATCACTATGAACTGACAATAGGTTACTTCTTTCAAGGTTTCAGTGCATTTATTGTGGAGGTCACTGACTGGTCTTCCTCATAGGAAGTGGAAACCACCCTTAGTGTTGTTGCACATCATCCATAGTTGAATCATTGCAGTAAAATGTGGTTCACTTGGACAGCAATCCAACTTGTTTGTAACCATTCTAGTTCCCCCCATTGGGAGGTACACATTCCTCCTTCCATTAGCATAGCAACACAGGCTGTGGATGAATGGAGGGCAGTGTAACTCAGAAGAAACAAGTGTCATCAATTCCCCATCCCATGCACACTATTTCCCATCATGAAAAGCTAATAAAACTTTTAAAATAATCACATATGATGAGCAGACACCTTGTATGTTTATAGTATAGTGCATTTATCATTAATGAACCTACAATTATCCCTTTCAACTGGCTTTGGTTATTCAGATTACAATGGGAGCCAGGTTTTTCTACTCCAAGTACACAATGACAAAACATTGCAAGTGACAAGAGAGGACCTCAAACAAACTTTGAAAATTTCCTCTGAGACTTGTGTGAAACCTGGAGCTTTCTGAAGTTCAAGACTACAAGTGTATAAAATGACACACACACAAAATATCTCCAAAACTGGTTCTAGTGTGGGCAACTCGGAAAATGATGAGTTTCTTCTTGTCCACTACTCAGTGGCCCAGGTTGCTGAATTTCTATATGTTTCACATTTAATTTTTAATTATTTGCAGATGATTATGATTAGCAGGTTTTCTGAGATATATTAACATACAACATAATCCATCTCAAGTGTTCAATGAATGGTTCAGAGTAAAAGAGCTTAGTTGTCTATTAATCACCACAATCAATTTTAGAACACTTTCATTAATCAAAAAAAATTTCCATAGCCCTTATTTCCTCTTTTTATACATCTCTTCATATTGGTGTGGTTCATTTGTTACTTTTGATGATAGAATATTAAAATATTACAGTTAACTATAATCCATAGTTTGCAGTAGGTGCATTTGTCACACATGCCACTCAACTGTTAACTACTTGCACTAGTGGTGTCCATTTGTTCTAGTCCATGAAAGAACATTTTTATATTGTACTATTAATCACAATCATCATCCACCACACAGATCACAATATTATATGTTTCTTCCTCTATTTTTCCTTCTAGTGCTTCATTCATGACTTAAATTCCCATTTCAACACAATAAAATAATTTAGTGCTGTTAATTAAACTCAACATAATGGGCTACTATCATCACTTGTTAACTTTTAATTGAACCTCATTAAAAATTATGAATACCTTATGCATCCACTTTTCATTCCGTGCCCTCATTCTATCCCCTGGTAACCTATATTCTGGACATTAACTTCATGAATTATTATAGCTAGTACATATTAAAGATCATACAATATTTATCTTTTATGTGTGACTTATTTTACTCAAATTATGTTGTCAAGGTTCATCCATGTTACATGCTTCAGGACTTCATTCCTTCTTACTGCAAAATAATATTCAACCATATGTATATACCACATATTGTTTATCCAGCCTTTGGTTGATGGACACTTGGGTTGCTTCTTTCCATTGACAATTGTGTGTGCTATGAAAATCAGTGTGCAAATGTCTGCTTGCATACCTCTTTTCAGTTCTTTTGAGTATATACCAAATAGTGGAATTGAAGTTCTATTTTTAGCTCCCTGAGAAACAGCCAAACTGTCATCCCCAGTGGCTATACAATTTTACATCCCTAACAACAAGAAACATGTGTCCTATTTCTTCACATCCTTACCAACACTTGTAGTTTTCTATTAATTTAATAGTGGCCATTTTGATAGGTGTGACATGATATCGGATTGTGGTTTTGATTTGCATTTTCTTAAAAGCCATTAATGTTGAGCATCCTTCTTTGATAAACAACATAGATTCTTCATGTTTCCAGGAAATTGTCCATTTCAACTACATTGTCTAGACTGTTGGCATAACATCCTCTTATGATCATTTTTATTTCTAAGGGGTCTGTGGTAATGACCCCCTCTCAGTTTTTTACTTTATCTATTTGTATCTTCATTTTTGTCAGCATAGCTAAAAGATCATCAACTTTATTTATCTTAAAGAACAAACTTTAGTTATTGTTGATTCTTTCCATTCTTATTTTGTTCTCAATTTCACTTATTTCTCCTTTATTATTTCTTTCCTTCTGCTTATTTTGGGATTAGTTTGCTCTTCTTTTTCTTCTTCCTCCAGTTGTGCAGTGGGTTCTCTGATTTTAGTGATTTCTTCCTTTACAGTTTTGATATTTAGGGATATAAATTTCCATCTTAGCACCTACTTCACTGCACACCATAAGTTTTGTTTTACTTCTATGCTGTATGGTGGGTCACATTTCATTACTTTTCCATATGAGTATCCCATTATTGCAGCAGAATTTGTTGAATTATTTTGTTTGTTTCACTTGTTTGTTTTGGGGGGAGGGCATAGTCTGGGAATTGAACCTGGGTCTCCTGGCAAGAATTACCACTGAATTACCCATACATCACCATCCCCTAAGCTTTGATATATTGTGTTATCATTTTCATACATCTCAAAATTTGGCTAACTTACATTGCCACTTCCTCTTGCCATTGCAAAAAATGTGTGTTGTTTAACCTCCATATATTTGTGAATATTCCTGATTGACACCTGTTATTAATTTCTACCTTCATTCTACTGTGATAATAGAAAGTGCTTTGAATTCTTTCAATATTGCTAAATTTATTGAGGCTTGTTTCATGGGCCAACACATGATCTACCCTGGAGAATGATCTATGGACACTTGAAGAGACTGTATGCCCTGTTTAGCAGTGTAATATTCTGTAAATGTGTTAGGTCTAGTTCATTTAGCATATTATTCATGTTTTCCATTTCCTCATGATCTTTTCACCTGAGATAGCCTATTGATAAGAGTAGTGTATTGAAGTCTCCAAATATTACTGTAGAGATATTTATTTTTCCCTTTAGAATTGCCAGTGTTTGCCTCTTGTATTTCAGGCCTGAATGGTTAGGTGCATAAACATTTATGCTTGTTTATCTCTTTTGGTGGATTGCCCCATCTATTAACATATAATGTTCCTTTACTCATAAAAGTTTTGTGCTTAAAGTCTATTTTGTCCAATATTATATAGCCACCTTGACTACTTTGTGGTCACTGCCTGCATAGAATAACTTTTCCAGCCTTTCATCTATTTGTATCCTTGGGTCTAAGGGGTGTCTATTACAGACAAAGCATAAAAATAGATCATTCTTTTATCTGTTTTACCAATCTATGTGTTTTGATTGGAGCATTTAATATATTAACACTCAGTGCTCTTACTTTTAAGGCAGTACTACTTCAACCATCTTATCCTTTTGCTTTAACCTATCCTATTTTCTCTTTGTTGGTTCTCTCAGGAATCCTTATTGATAATCTTCATTTTTACACTTTCCTCCAAGCCTCTCTCCTGTATTTTCTATTCAACTGGTGTAATGGACTTAAATATTTCTTGTACGTCAGGAGTCTTGCTAATATATTCACTCAACTTCCGTTTAGTTGTCAGTGAATATTTTAAACTCTTCCTCATATTTTTTGGCATGGACAGGCTCTGGGAACTGAAGCTAGGTCTCGAGCATAGTGAGCAAGAATTCTGCCACAAAGCCACAATTGCACTGCCCTCACCCTCATTTTTTGAAGAGTTTTGCCAGATGAAGAATTCTTGGCTGGCATATTTTCTCTTTCATTATCTTAAATATATCATAACACTGCCAATCACCTCCATGGTTTCTGATAAGAAATTGGCACTTAATCACTTTTTCCTATATTTTTACTGAGATATCTCCATAAACCATAAAGTCCATCCAAAGTATAAAATAAATGGCCCACAGTATCATCACACAGACATATATTCATTACCAGGATCATATTTAAAGCATTTGTATTATTCCAGAAAATGAAATTAAAAGGAAAAAGAAAACCTTAAACATCTTATACCTCTTACCCATCCATCTTACTGACCACTGGTATTGCAATCTACACACTTTTAAGAGTTATAATTGAAATAGGTTAACTAAGACAGTGTAGTATTGACAGATTATATATATGAGAGTCAGTGGAACAAAAGAAAACATCCCAAAGTAGATCCATACAAACATGGACAACTATTTCCTTGCAATATACTTATCAATCATTATCAAAGTTCAGAGCTACTGGATTACATTTCCATAATTTCTGGTATTTGCTTGTGGCTATTCTAAAACACTAGACTCTATAAAGGAAAGTCTATATAATGAGTGAGTAGTCACAGTCATTTATAGAATTCTAACTTCTCAGTTACACCACTTTCCTCTCATTTATGTTTCATCCTTCAGGGCTATCTGGACAAGGACCATTTTAATTTCTTCATGCTTGAAAGGTGTATTGTCCTTCTGGAATAAAAGAATTATCCTGGTTGTTTTCTTGGACAGACTGGTACTTCTGGGTTTCAGGACTTATCTTGCCTATGATCAATCTGGAGGATTTAATTTTCTAATAAAATAAACTTTTGAAGAAAACCTTCATAGAGACTTAGATAGAGCAAAGTGTATTCACTAGAGTTTTCAGGAATATTGTTGTTTGTGTTATTGCATACTATGTTTGTTTGAAATATCAGGCTACAAGTTGCATAAAAGTAAGCTCCAGAATGATCTCTCAATCCAATTTGAAATTTTTTAGCCACTGATACTAATTTATTCCATTTCTTTTCCCCCTTTTGGTCATTCTCACAGAAACTTATACCATTAGTGGATATGTCTCATGGTTGGGGAAAGATAGAGATTTTATTTAGAATTGTTGGCACTTGATCTTATTCCAATTCTGTTGTACGTGATGAATTGCATTTCTCTTGATGCTTTCAAAATCCTCTCTTTATCACTGGAAGTTGACATTCTGATTAGTATGTTTCAGAGTAGATTTAGTAGGGTTTATTCTTTTTGGATTACATTGTACTTATTGGATTTGTGTTTTTATGTACTTTATAAGACTTCAGAATTTTTTTGCCATTATTTCCTCAAAAATACTTTTGGGCTCTTTTCCCTTCTCTTTTCTTTCTGGGACATCCATGTCATGTATGTTTGTGAGCTCCATGTTATCATTCAATTCCCAGAGACCCTGCTCAAATTTGTCCATTCTTACCTCTGTGTGTTCTTTTTTCATTTTTATTTCACATGTCCTGTCTTACAGGTTACTGATTATTTCTTTTTCCTGTTCAAAACTGCTATTCTTTGCCTCTAACATATTTTTTTTTAATCTCATCTATTGTGCCTTTCTGTTAGTTTTATTGCAGGCTTTCAATTTTTTCTTTATGTTCACTCAGTATCTTCTTAATATCCCTTACTACATATATTCCTTCATCTCTTTGAATTGGTTTAGGAGATTTGTTTGTATATAAGTTAGTGGTTGTTCCAACTTCTGTATCTCTCTTTTAATTTGCTCCTTTCCTTGGCCATATTTTTGGTTATTAGTATGGTTTGTATTTTTTTGCTTGTTATTTGGGCCTTTAATGATGCTGATGAGATTCAGAAGACTGAATTCCCTCTCTTGTCTAAGATTCTGTTGTTCCTATAAAAGCTCTTATTTGGCACAGGGTTTGTGAGTATTTCCCAGCCAAGACAGAGCCAAGGTCACATTCAGGGAGAGCAAAAGGTTTCCAAAAGGACTTGGAGCGAGGGTCAGAAAGGCAGCTTCCCATGATGACACATCCCAAGCTTGTTCCACAGGTGGCCAAATTTGGCAACATATTTCTTATGGGCCCTACAAAGCCAAGTTATCTTAGCACTCAGTCTTCTCTACTTTTAAGACAGTTGGAAACAATGGCATTCCAGGAACATGCCTTGGTAGGACCAAAAGGAGAGAGACCCAGAAATCCAATTTTGCAGGCCAACTGCTGGGCCAGGCTCTGTTATATCCATCTGTTTTCCAGGCAGGGTAGAACTTCCCCAAATCTTTCCATCTGCAGTAGTCCACTAGGAAGAAAAAAGGTCTATCAAAAGTTTTTGGCCTTGAGGTTTGGGGATAGGCACCTTGAAACATAGGCAACTGAGTCATTCACTGTATTTCTCCATTTGAATAAACAATGGTATTGCAGACACCATGGTGCCTGTTTGGAGTGGGGCAAGGCTGAGGGATCAACATGTTCAATTTTGCTGGCCAAAAATGGATCAGAAATGTGATATGTTCTCCTATTCCCAAAGGAGTCAGGGCCTTCCTAAATTCCAGCCCACAGCATTCTGATGTACAGGAACTACTAGATTCAAGGATAGGGGATAGGTGTACACAGGCATAGCCATGTGATCTACTCACTGCATTTTCTCCAACACAGTTTCTCTGTCTCTTCATCCAGCATGGTACTCCACTGGTCTCTTGAGCCCAGAACAGCTGCTTTGTACAGTTTGTACCTATCTTCTAGGTGTTTTTGCTGAAGGGATCTCTGCACTTCTTATTGCACCACCTTCTACTTTAGAGATTTTTTATTGTAACTTATAAGACCACCATTCTTTGATGTAATTTCAGCTTACAGGGTTCTGTAGATTTGTCTTTGCCTGAAAGCTTCCTGATATACATGCATTTACTTCCCCATGTCAGCAAGTTTCATCCTGTGTTCCCCTTGACAAGCTTCAAGGTGAGACCTGACTCCTGGACACATGACCAAGTAATGATTTGCCTGGAGAAACTCTTGATATTGAGCAATAGTGATGATGAAGTGGAGTCATCAGTATTAATAGAAAATATGCAATGGGAGAGTCAGCATATATGAATATTCTCTTTCATTATGCTCTTGCTTTCTCAATGGAGGGAGATATTTGTGAATGATTAAGGAAAATGGCAAAATTAGAAAATGGGGAAAATTTTTATATTTGAGACTAATTGGATAGGCTATTTTTTTTCATAAACCTTCCAACTGAAATTTATGAATCTTCATGTTTCTTAAAGGCATGGTATCTTTTGTGAGAAAGTAGCAGAGTAATATAGATTATCAAGAATCCACACCCTTGTTGGGTATGGACAATGGCATAGATGCTTTCAGGATACAACCCCATAAATTTCATTTCTTTATAATGAGAGAACATTTTTCCATGTGTGTGTGTGAAAGTTCAACCACTTATGAACTTGACATCACTAGGGTTGGAATGAGTGGATTTCAGACCATTCTGGGTGGTATGCACTGAGAAGGCAGCATCATTCTGGAGTTTTCCTGCTGGAATTCAGGACTGTGTCTGTTCAGGAGGAGGTTGTGGGAAGATTTGGGTTAGAGCAACATGTGCCTGATAATCTGTCAAGGACATGAGGGAATGTCTCAGGAACAGTTCCAATCTGAAATAGCATAAGCTAAAATGGAAAAGGAATTATTTTTGAACTGTATGGACAATCTGCAAAATTTGAAAATGATCTGTGGATGGATCATAAAATGGTAACTATTTTGTTTCCTGCTTTGGATTTGTGTGGTTGCCTAAGGAAGTGTTCCTGTTTTGAGGACACATACACTGGTGTATTTTATGTTAAGGAGTAAATATGGTGAAGCTATAACCATTGGAAATTTTGACAGACCATGAGTTTATTACATTATTATTACAATTTTACATATGAAATCTGTACATTCAATACTTGCTTCAAAATGTTTAAAATTACCATGTCAATACCATTCCATAAAGGAGGAAAAAGATTAAATTTCCTTATAGAGACTAAACTCTGCATAAATTCATGTCAAAATTGTGATATTAAGTCTGAATTTAATTAAGGAGGTAGTAAGTGAATATTATATGAATGGCCACTTTGTATTCAGTGCTATGAATGATTTTGTGATGCTCTGGAAACAGAAAAATGTTTGGACTCAATTTTGCACATGAGCTCCTTCATTTGGGAACTCTGAAAATTGACTGTCCTTTAGCCAAGGCTGAATGCTATGGAGAAAGACACTTACTTGCTGTCTCTGGATAAAACATTGAGTAAATGCTCTCCCACCTGGGTGACATTCCTAAGGTTTCACTACAGTGTGAGTTCTCTTATGTCTTCTAAATTTAGAATAATGGGTGAAGGTTTTCTGACAGAAATGACATTCATAAGATTTTTCTTCAGCATGAGTTCTTTCATGTTTTCTCATGTTAGAACTTTCAGTGAAGGCTTTCCCACATAGATGGCATTCATATGGCTTCTCTCCTGTGTGAGCTCTTTCATGACTTCTCAGGTGAGCACATCGACTGAAGGTCTTACCACATAGAAGACATGCATAGGGTTTCTTTCCAGTGTGAGTGTTCTTATGTCGACTAAGATTAGAATAATTGCTGAAGACTTTACTACAGAGATAACATTCATAAGGTTTCTCCCCTGTGTGAATTCTCTCATGTTCTTTAAGGGTAGAACATCGAGTGAAGGCTTTTCCACATAGATGGCATTCATATAGTTTGCTTCCAGTGTGAGTTCTCTCATGTTTTCTCAGGTAAGAATTTTGAGTGAAGGTTTTCCCACATAGATGGCATTCATATGGTTTTTCTCCTGTGTGAGTTCTTTCATGTAGTCTCAGTTCAGCACATCGACTAAAAGCCTTACCACATAGAAGACATTCATAGGGTTTCTCTCCAGTGTGAGTGTTCTCATGTCGTCGAAGGTTAGAATAATATGTGAAGACTTTACCACATAGGTGACATATATAAGGTTTCTCTCCAGTGTGACTTCTCTCATGTACTCTAAGATAAGAACAAAGAGTGAAGCCTTTCCCACATAGATGGCATTCATATGGTTTCTCTCCTGTGTGAGTTCTTTCATGTTGTCTCAGTTCAGCACATCGACTGTAGGCCTTACCACATAAAAGACATGCATAGGGTTTCACTCCAGTATGAATCTTCTCATGTCGTTGAAGGTTGGAATAAAGAGTGAAGGCTTTACCACATAGATGACATACATAAAGTTTCTCTCCAGTGTGAATTCTCTCATGTTCTCTAAGGGCAGAACATTGAGTAAAAATTTTCCCACATAAATGACATTCATATATTTTCTTTCCAGTGTGAGTTCTCTCATGTTGTTTCAGTTCAGAATATTTACTAAAGGCTTTCCCACATAGGTGGTATTCACAGGGTATCTCTCCAATGTGAGTTCCATTGTAATATGTATGACCAGAGTTTTGAACAAAGAATTTCTCAATTAGATGACATTCATATGACTTACTTATAGTGGGAAAATGCTTTTGTGGATTAAAAGATGATTGGTCACTGAGGGCTTTTCCAAAAAGACTGCTGAAGTAGGGTTTCCTTCCCTTGTGAGTTAACACATGTTGAGTCACTCTGGAACTGTGAGTACAATCTTCTGGTAATTCACTACATATAATCCCAATCTTTTGAGTATGAAAATTCTGCTTCTAGGAAGTAGAAGAAAGACTGTAAGTAGTTTATGTGTAAATACTAATTCATATACATGTGAATTCTAAACTAATCAGTGACAGTCTCCAACCAAAATATTTCCCATGTTATGCATCATGTGATTCTCCTGCTTGTACAGAGATCTACTCTTTTGTAGTATCTCAACTGCAGAACTATTAATCAGTTTTGAAGACTTTATAATGTTTCAAAGATTGAGTATATGAGCCATATTTATAGAATTATCTTTTTATAAATTACTGAAGTTATGCTGTTATGTTGAAATTAATTATTCTCTAAATGCAAATTATCACAGAATTTTCCTGGATTAGCACTTAAACCAACTTACAGTTAAGTGACTGTACTGAATTATTAATTTATTCCACTCCTAGGTATCTATTTTGGAGACCAGGATTACAGCCATGATACTTACCAATGACATCATGGTAGATGTGTCTTTCCTGCAGATATGATACATTGATAGCATTTCTTGTATTTTAAGACAAATTTCCCAACCTGAGAGAATTGAGAAACGAATTAATTGCTAGACTAGAAAAATGAATATGTTAAAGCAATACACAGCCTTATAATTGTTTCAAATATGACAGTTATCTGAGAAAGAACATCAAATTTAGGATTATTTCAGGTCATAGAAACCTTTATATGACATTAAGAATTAGAAAATATTTTCAAGATTGAGTTACAAGAAAAATTATTTCAAAAATATGCTGGGGATATAAAAAGAGGGAAAACCATTAAAGATAAGGACCAAGGAAAAGGGCCATAAGTAAAAGTTTAAATCCAATTAGCCATAGATATTTCTTTTGCCAAGGACAAAGACATTTGAGTACAGCTTGGTAAGTAAATGATACTATGACCACACTGGAGGAAATGTCCTTGGTAAGATATTTGAATACAGCTTGGTAAGTAAATGATAATATGACCACACCAGAGGAAAATGTCCCAATATTTACACTTACATTTCAAAAATATATCTTTCAGAAATCTGCAGGTGATATTTTAAGTACTGACTCACTCATTGACAAGGCTCTTCCTTGTCCTGAAGCACAAGTCCCAAGAGCTCACCTGAATTCTGGAGTTGGAAGAATCCATTTCCTTCTTTCCACAGTTCCTCCCCTTGAACCAACTTTAAAGCTACATCTGATTTACAGACCAGATATCCTGTTTGTGTGGAAAGAAAACATAAAGTAAATTTTGAATGCTGTACTTTTAATGTATTATCACAAAATACACCAAAGGTGATTGTGTTGATCTGCAAGCTGCTGGAATGGCTTTTATAAAGGTGAATTTAATAATTTACATATTTACAGTTCTAATGACATGAACATGTCCAAATTTAAGCATCAACAATAGGTTTCCTTCACTCAAGAAAGGCTGATGGGGTGGGCCATGGTGGCTCAGCAGGCAGAGTTCTTACCTGCCATGCCAGAGATCTGGGTTCAATTCTGGGTGCCTGACCATGCAAAAAAACCAGGACTGATATGTCTGGTACACCTCTGTCAGCAGGTAGTCATGTGGCTAGCATCTTCTGGTCCCTTGTTCAGGTTCCATTGCTTTCAGCCTCTGCTCCTGTGAGTGTACCTAACTTTATTTACCCAGGGCTGGCTTCCATCTCTTGGCTTCTCTTTGTTCTCTATATGTTCTGGCTTGCATATCATCTCAGGTCAACACCTGCTGGACTTCAAGCTTCCCCCAAAACCTGTGTCTCTGTTCTCCACAGGTCCACATTTCTGTCACCTATATGGTGAAGTTTCTGTGGGCTCTGAGGCTTCTGTCACTTTTGACTCTCTCCAAAACATTTCCTCTTTTGAAGAACTTCAGTAAACTAATCAAGTACCACTGGAATGGGTTGAGTTACATCTCCTCCTAATCAAATGTCACACCCACAATCAGGTGTGTCATTTCTCCACAGAGATGATCTAAAAAAAGTCACCAAGCTACACTATTGAATCAGGATTAAAAGAAACAGCTGCTACCACAAGCTTGAGTCAGGATTAAAAGATGGCTTTTCTGGGGTACATAATATTTTCAAAAGGGCACAGTGATGTTCTAGTTTCTTATGCTGCTTTAGCAAATACCATGAAAATGGTTAGCTTAAAAAACAGAAATTTATTTGCTAACAGAATTTGAATAATACAATAAATGAGCTAGACTTAACAGACATTTATAGAACATTACACCTCACAACAGCAGGGTACACTTTTCAACTGCTCATGGATTATTCTCAAGTACAGACCATATGCTGGCTCACAAAGCAAGCCTCAATAAATTTTAAAAGATTGAAATCATAAAAAACCATTTTCTTGGATCATAACAGAATGAAATTAGAAATGAATAACAGAGGGCCAGAAAATTCACAAATATATGGAGGCTAAACAACACAGTCTTAAACAGCAAGTGGGTCAAGGAAGAAATTACAAGAGAAATCAGTAAATATCTCAAGGCAAATGAAAATGAAAAAACAGCATACCAAAATTTATGGAATGCAGCAAAGACAGTGCTAACAGGTAAATTTATTGACTTAAATGTCTATATCAAATAAGGAGAAATAGAAAGCATCAAGTAAATAACTATTCATATAGAAGATGTAGAAAAAGAACCGCAACTAACCCCAAGACAAGCAAAAGGGAAGAAATAACAAAGATTAGAGCAGAAATAAATGAAATTGAAACATAAAAACAATTGAGAAAATTAAAAAAAAAAACAGAAGTTGGTTGTTTGAGAAAATCAATAAAATTGATGGACCCTTAGCAAGGTTGACAAAAAGAAAAAGAGAGAGGATGTAAATAAATAAAATCAGAAATGGAATAGGGGACATAATCAGTGACCCTGCAGAAATGAAGGAGGTAATGAGAGGATACTCTGAGCAATTATATGCTAACAAACTAGACAACGTAGATGAAATGGACATCTTCATAGAAAAGCATCAACAACCAACACTGATTCAAGAAGAAACAGACAACCTCAACAGATCAACCACAAGTAAAGAAATTTAATCAGTCATCAAGAAGCTCTGGAAAGAGGTGTGGCCAAGATGGTAGCTTAGCAATGTGTGCATTTTAGTTTGTCCTCCAGAACAACTAATAAATAACCAGAAACAGTACAGAACAGCTCCCAGAGCCTCATCAGTAACCAGACACACAGTGTACCCCAGTCTGGACCAGCTGGACTGGCTGTGAGCCTCCCCAGAACTGTGAGTTTCCAAAGCCATGGTGGCTGGTGCCCCTCCCCCACAGGCTGCTTCCCAGAGGGGAAAGGAAAGGAAATTTACCAGCAGCAGGGACTGAGCACAATAATACATCAATTGTGGAATTAATTAAAAAATTCTGACTACTAAAAATAGGAACCCTGCTCAGGTGGACCTGGCCAAGGTGGAAGTCACTCATTGGGCTAATGAAAAAAGAGGAAAGGGGATGAAACAGAGGTTTTTGTGGTTGTTTCTATGGAGGCTTGGCTGCCTCTGGATTCAGTGGCAGGAATTCTCAGGCTGCAACTGCCCCTAGGCAGAAACGGACTGATTTCAGGGCTGTCTCCCACCTGTACCTTTCCCAGGGGAGGGGTGAAGCACAACTCAGGTGGAAACCTTCCTCAAGGAATTCAGAAACCAGGGCTTGGCAATTTGAAGCCATTAAAACCAGCCTACTCCTCTGTCTCCACCACACCCCCAGCAGGGAGAGTCTGCCAAAGTTAAAGGTGATGCAACATCTTTTGCTGTTGGGACCTGCAGGCAGACAAGCACCATATACTGGGCAGGATAAGAAAAACAGAGCCCAGAGACTTCACAGGAAAGTCTTTTAATCTGATGGGTCTCACCCTCAGGGAAAACTGATGCAGGTGACTTCTTCCCCCTGATAGGAGACCAGTTTGATCTGGGAAAACCTGGCTGGAGTCTATAATACCTAAGTAGACCCTCCTAAGGGTGGGGAGAGAAAAGGCACCATATAAGCAGGGCAAGAAACAAGAAAACAAGAACTGAAAAATTATCTTCTGTTAAACAAATCTTAAGCTAGAGGTCCAGAAAAAGCTGAACTGAAGGTCAAAGAACAGATAGACAACAAATTCATCTAGCAAGAAAACCCTAGGTAAGAGAAGTGAAAGCAATCACCAGAATAAACTAATTAAGGTAATTAAATGTCTACATGCCAGCAAAAAATAACAAATCGCACCAGGAAAATTGAAGATATGGCCCAGTCAAAGGAACAAACCAGTAGTTCAAATGAGATATAGGAGTTGAAACAATTAATTCAGAATATATGAACAGACACAGAAAACCTCATCAAAAACCAAATCAATGAATTGCAGGAGGATATGAAGAAGGCAAGGAATGAACAAAAAGAAGAAATGGAAAGTCTGAAAAATCAAATCACAGAACTTATGGGAATGAAAGGTACAGTAGAAGAGATGAAAAAAACAATGGAAACCTACAACGGTAGATTTCAAGAGACAGAGGTTAGGATTAGTGAACTGGAGGATGGAACACCTGAAATCCAAAAAGAAAAAGAAACTATAGGGGAAAAAATGGAAAAATATGAGCAGGAACTCAGGGAATTGAATGACAATATGAAGCACACAAATATACATGTTGTGGGTGTCCTGGAAGGAGAAGGGAAAAGGAGGAGAAAAACTAATGGAAGAAACTATCACTGAAAATTTCCCAACTTTTATGAAAGACCTAAAACTACAGATCCAAGAAGTGCAACATACCCCAAAGAGAAAAGCTCCAAATAGACGTTTGCCAAGAAACTTACTAGTCAGAATGTCAGAGTTCAAAGAGAAAGAGAGGATCTTGAAAGCAGTGAGAGAAAAGCAACCCATCACATACAAGGGAAACCCAATAAGACTATGTGTGGATTTCTCAGCAGAAACCATGGAGGTGAGAAGACAGTGGGATGATATATTTAAATTACTAAAAGAGAAAAACTGCCAACCAAGAATGCTATATCCAGCTAAATTGTCCATCAAAAATGTGAGAGAAATTAAAACATTTTCAGACAAAAAATCACTGAGAGAATTTGTGACCAAGAGACCAGTTCTGCAAGAAATACTAAAGGGAGCATTAGAGACAGATATGAAAAGAGAGAAGAGAGAGGTGTGGAGAAGAGTGCAGAAAGAAGGAAAATTAGATATGGCATATAAAATACAAAAGGCAAAATGGTAGAAGTACTACCCATACAGTACTAACACGAAATGTTAATGGATTGAACTCCCCAATCAAAAGACATAGACTGGCAGAATGGATTAAAAAACAGGATCCTTCTATATGCTGTCTACAGGAAACACATCTTAGACTCAAAGATAAACATAGGTTGAAAGTGAAAGGTTGGGAAAAGATATTTCATGCAAATAACAACCAGAAAAGAACAGGAGGAGCTATACTAATATCCACCAAATTAGACTTCAAATGTAAAACAGTTAAAAGAGACAAAGAAGGATACTATGTACTAATAAAAGGAACAATTCAACATGAAGACATAAGAATCATAAATATTTATGCACTGAACCAGAATTCCCCAAAATGCATGAGGAAAACACTGTAAACACTGAAAAGGGAAATAGACACATCTACCACAATAGTTAGAGACCTCAATTTCCCACTCTCATCAATGGACAGAACATCTAGAAAGAGGATCAATAAAGAAACAGAGAATTTGAATAATACAATAAATGAGCTAGACTTAACAGGCATTTATAGGACATTACACCCCACAACAGCAGGATACACGTTTTTGTCAAGTGCTCATGGATCATTCTCAAAGATAGACCATATGCTGGGTCACAAAGCAAGTCTCAACAAATTTAAAAAGATTGAAATCATACAAAACACTTTCTCAGATCATAAAGGAATGAAGTTGGAAATCAATAATAGGCAGAGCACCAGAAAATTCACAAATATGTG